>WBMW01000286.1:74263-202324 GCA_013396635.1 Penelope pileata | reverse complement strand
GGCAGCACAGGAAGGCGAGCAAACAGCTGCTGTGACAGGGGCACCTGCCATCAAAACCAGCCCTGACACAGAGACTGCCCCAACGTGTATTGATCCCAACCAGCACGGGCCAACAAGCGGCTCTCTGAGCGTCACAGAGCGCAAACGGTTCACGGAAGATGGATTATTGTGGAGGGAACGTGCAATTTTTATTTCCCAAATCTATCACCATTACAAAGGAACATCACTGAAGGATGGAGGGGGATGGGGCCCAGGCTGGTGCCCCGCTCCACGCAGCCATGGGCTGTGAGGTCACCGACCGAGGGGGGCTGTGCCATCAGCGAGAGACGGCTGGGACCTCACAGACCCTCCCGGTATAAATTCGGGCGCCGGCAGAGCCCAGGGTGCACTCGTGCCTGGAGCTGGGCTGAGCACAGCACCGAGACTGGGAGCACAGCACGAGGCTTTGGCTGGCTGTGCTGGGGGCTGCCGGCAGCAGTCCTGGTGCCCACCCCGCAGCAGCTCCAGCGTTTCCCCGGCCCTGCCTGGCTCGGGCAGCCGGGGCTCTGCGGGTGCAGCGCAGTGCAGGAGGTGAGCGCTGCGGGGACACGGCCCCGGGGCGGGGAGTGGGGCTGGGGGTTCGCTGCCGGGGGACCGGGGCACTGCTGCTGCCCGCTCCAGGGACAGCGTGTGGCTGCAGCCTCTCTCTCTCCTCTGCAGTTGGTGCCACCTCTGCCCGCTGCAGGGCAGGGAGGGGAGCAGCTCCCACCCTCCCCAGCACTGCACAGCCCGGGGCCACAGAGGTGCCACCCAACTGGACCTGCCCCATCTGTGGGCAGGGCCAGGATGATGCAGCCTGCACGATCCCCTGCCTCCACCAGCTCTGCTCGGGCTCTGTGCTCCACCGGGCCAAGCAGCAGCCGACCTGTGCTGTGTGCAGGGACAGCGTGGGGACCACCTGGTCCTTGGTGTGCTCAGACGATGACTGCCCTGAGTGCTGTGTCCTGCAGCACAGCCCAGGGATGGCCTGCAGGAGGCCGTAGGGCCATGAATTTATTTGCACGATCAGAAACCAAGAGAGCATGCTGCAGTTTGGAGATCGCACTGAGATAGATACATTGTATCAGTAATCCACGGGAACCCCTCTTCCTTCTGGATTTTCTCTTTAAGATGACCTAAACACACATTCTGTAGGACATTTTCCTTTATTAGCTCACATTTACCTCCAAAATGCCCTCATAAGGAGATTGATATCATCATGCCTGCCTCTCAGCCCTCGTGGTACCGCGCCACAGCAGCGTTTATGTTCTGCTGTTGCACTGGAACACATCTACTACTGAAGCAGTATCAGACCAACAAGCATAAAGAACCAGGATTAAGAAAAACCACTGCTTACTGCCCTTTGTGCAGTTATTTTTGGGTGTCCCAAAGGCAATACTGGGAGTCGCTTCCCCTGGATGCGAACACGGATTTTCCACTCACCAGCATCAAGACTGCCCGTCGCTGCCGTCCAGCCCATGACGGGGGGAATGGCTCCGACGACGGCTCCCACCCAGGTGTTGGCGATGCTCATTCTCTTCATGGGTGTGTAGCAGCAGGTGTACAGGAAGATGTTGAAGGCTCCCAGGGCACCGGTGAGCGGGTTGACCCCCATGGCCAGCAGGGCGATGCCCGGCACGCCGCAGGACACCGCGAAGCACACGGCGAGCAGGGGGCTGCGGGAGGAAAGCAGGGGCTGCATTAGAGAACGATGCCTGCCTTTCTCGTTTTGCACTTCTTTCTACTCCTCCAGAAAGCTAACATTGGATTTTTGTTATTTCTTATGGATTTTTAATACTCAAATTCTCACACCTGGCCCCATCCTAAGGCGAGCCTCTCTAAAAAGTGAAGACAAGCCTCATAGAATCACAGAGTGGCTGGGGTTGGATGGGACCTTAAAGCCCATCAGTTCCAACCCCTGCCATGGGCAAGGTTGCCACCCACTAGATCAGGCTGCCACAGATCTACAAGGAGAGGTGATTCTTATCCTTGTCACCACTGTTTGCTAAATAAGTTTAAGCTATGCAGGTCAGCACAGTGGCTGCCTCCAGCAGATAATTTTCTTTTATTGTAATCTAAGTAAATTTTGACCTCTGGAAGAGGCACTTGGTGTTCAGAGTGAATGAGCATGGTTGCAGCCTGCCAGATTTCTAACTGATTGCAATTTTCCAAGGGATCCTTTGGCTGAAATACAACAGGGTTAGACACAAAATGAGGAAGCATTTAAGTGGAAAAGAGTACATTCAATCATTTTGAAATTATGCGAACAGAGCAAAGTATTTTTTGGCTTTACTGAAAGTGGCTGAATTCTCTACGTTGCCATTTAGCTCAGACACTGCGCTAAGCAGGGGTAGCAAACCAAAGCGATTCTGGTAAGAAAACCAAAATTAAATCTTATCTTCTAAGTGTGGAATTAGCCAAAGATATTTTAGGTTTGCCTGAAAGAACCAAATAAAACAGATGCGAATTATTTCTGTTGGTTTCTACTGCGCAACAGCTCAGGGAAGGTTGGAAATTCCCGTTAAAATCTGTAGGAAAGTGGTTGAAGCTGTGTAAACTCCTGCTAATAAGTTCCACAATAAACATCCAAACACAACGAACAAGGATTTTTTGTTTGGCTACCAAAGCCACGCTTTGCAGGCAGCAAGCACCACGATGCAACAAGGAGGAAGCTGTGTTTGTGCCCCAGCCCAACACATTTGCTGCTGGTGGAGATCTCCTTGCACGTGCTTGTTCAAGGGCATCTGGTAAAATGGGAAGAAAACTAAATGCCACTAAGAGACCTCAGGAAGGGAGGAAAATGTCATTAACTGACTTGCACTAAATACACACTTGTAGTCGTACGTATAAGAGCAGAAAATACACGTGCTTGCAGCAAATGTCTCCATGTGAACTTTAGCTTTACACGTTTTGTTGAATTTAAAACTATGCAGCCTTTGTATTCGACCATCGCTCTGCCCTCTGGCCAAATCTTTAACCCTGCAATACGTGTTGCAAGCACTGCTCCAACCCTCATAAGGAAAATTTGCTGGTGGGGATGAATTTTATGGAAGTTTTATCAGCCAAAAAAAACCCTGCTTTTTTAAAGTCTTCATCAGACCAATACTGTACAAAAATACGAAATAACCGCAAGAATTAAAACGAGCAAATCTCACACCAAGGATCTGCCTTCAATTTAAATTAAACTGATGGAGTCAACACATCCCAACACTTTATCCTGCTTTTCATACCCAGCAGGAGACTGCAGGTTGCAGAGCTGTGAGCGGGGTCGGCGGTGGGAACACGGCACAGCCCGAGCAGGGTGCAGCCTGGCTGGGCACCCACGAAGCAATGTGCACAGTGTGAGAATGCCCTGCCAGGGGAGCCAGCCCCTGCTGTGCCCCTTGGGCCTGCAGCTCGCCGTGCCCTGCTACAGAACGGCAGCACGGCACGAGCTGCCCAGGGCAGGGTCTCAGCGCTGGCTGCGAGCGCTGCGCTCTCTGATGTGGCCACTCTACAGTGAAAGCCTGACTGGGTTTGGTTAAACAAATCCATCCTGACTAGTTCCTGAATAAAATACAGCCAGACGTACAGCTAACACCAGCCTGGAGCAATGTGTGTTCTGGGGGTGACAAAAGACCAGCGGGACCCTCCGAGCCGGGCGCCCGCAGCCGCTCCTGCGGGGTGCATGGTCTCAATGGGGACACGGCTTGATCCAACATGACGAGCTCTCCTCTCACTAATCAAGAGTGAAGACTCATCTGCATGCCTCCAAATGAACGGATTGGCACGCACAAGGATTTAATCATAGAATCGCAGCATGGTTGGGTTGGAAGGGCCCTCACAGTACCCCTAGCCCCTGCCCTGGGCTGGGTGCCCCCAGCTCAGCCCCAGGGCCCATCCATGCCTTGGGCACCTCCAGGGGTGGGCACCCACAGCTCTGGGCAGTGCCAGGGCCTCACTGCCTCTGGGGAAAGAACTTCCTCCAAAATTCCAACTGCCTGCTTTGCACAAAAATTTCCAAAATTTGATAAGAAATTCAACATTTCCTTCATCCCTCGGTCAGGAGGGGGGAGCAGAGGCAGGGAGCACCAAGCCCCCATGCTCACCGCGAGCATCACTTCCCTGCAGCACCAGCAGCCCTGCAGGACCCGACTGATGGAGCAGGAAAACATCTCTCAAAGACGTGGCTTTAGCAGAAGGGAAGGTGAAGTTACATGACAGAGACCTCCAGAAAAGGTGTTCTCTTCCTTTTGTTTCTCAGTTTCTTCATTTTTGCTTCTTTAAAAGAAGGTTCCTCAAGGCAGTTTGATCGATGTCTGTACATTCCTAATGATCTCAAGGGTGGGCATCAAGTTAACAATGGCTGTTCTTGACGAGCAGTTGTACTGTGTTACATTCAGACATCTCCAAAGTATTCCATTTTCTGCTTCTCTCCAGTGTTTCCTTAAAAACCACGGAACTGTAAAATTCTTCTCAAAGAGTAATTGTCTGACTGACAGGGGCCTGCACCAGAAACTCCAACTGAGATCAGAAACTCAAACTGTGATCTGATGATTCAGCATTGTTATTTCTGCCCCATAAAACTCTTTGGCACTACAAAGACGCTGTGCTCAGAAATTAGGACCTTGCTTTCTTGGTGACACGAGGCAGAATTCAGCTCACTCTCCCATAAATACGTCATACTGATAAGGTCTAGGAGCAACATCTCATTGGGAAAGAGGCAGTAGTTGAGGAAAAGGCCTCAGAGTTTTCAATGACTGCTGCAGTTTTTACCACTTCAGTGGCTTGCAGGACTTGAAGAAGGAAAGCCTGACCCTAGCTTTAAACCACAGCAGTTTCAGGGCACTCTGATTTCTAATAGCTGATGGTCTCCCAGGGACCATGATGTATATCCACGTGCACGTACGATCTGTCAGAACACACAGATGTGGTGTGATGCTCATCAGTTGGACACACAGTTCCTTGCCTGCACCTCACCCAGACAGTTCATGGGGATCAGGATCCCAGTCTGTAGCAGGAGAAAGGCTGTGATGCTGAGCTGTCACCAGCTCTGCCATCACCTGAGGCCCACAGAGACCCCAGGAATGCAGGTACTGGGTACCCAAGCTCCAGGGAATTCTCACATGGCGTTGAGAAGTAGCTGCGGGGTCTCTGCTGGTTCCCCTCGTCCCTCAGTCAGCCCCTACAGAAAGTGCAGGCTGATGACAGAAGCTGGTACATATGCCTCATTTCACTTGGGCGTTCACTTCTGCTGAGGGAATCACTCCCATGGGAAAAAAAGGCAATCTTCCATTGGAAAACTGGCCAAGGAGCTAGCTGGGAAAGCAAACAGATTGAGTAAGAAACTGGGTTTTATGATGGATTCTTGGGAGGAGTTGGTTTCAGTTACTTGGCTGATTAAAATCAGACTCTGGAAAAATATTACAAGTGCCAAATGAGTTCTCTTCACATTTCAACGCTAAAATACCCACGTATGTCACCACATACGACACCTCCTACAGGAAAACCAAAAACTGGTGGTTCTGCCTCAGCCCTCTTCTCTCCTTCATTGAGAATGCAAACGCCCAACAACATCGCTAAAAGACACTGCTAAATACTAAGAGACATTCAGCTGGAAGCTCTTGAGCAGTGAGCAACCAAACCCCTCCTGAGCCAAAGAAAAGTGGCAGAGATTTCCCTCCCGCACAGCTCACCCACCAGGGACCCGTCCCAGTGACAGTGCTGGGGAGGACCCTCCCCCATGGCATCGCTGGCGGCGTGCAGCCCTGCAGCCTGCTGCGACTCACGAGCAACAGCAGCATCTCTGGGTGCAGGGGACACTTACAGGTGAGCTGGGTGAGCTGGGTGCACGTACACGATGATCTCACACACGTGTGTGAAGCATGATTATCTAACAGGCTCCAGAGCCACGGGTAACAGCACTTATTGACTCCCAGCATTACTTGGAAAAATTGAAAGGGGAAACAAATTAAAGTATTTGCCCATCTATAAAATTAACGTATTATTTTATCTATTTCACAGCAGCATTAGCAAGCTTAATGCGCACAAAGATCAATAGCCTCACTGCTGTGCGTGCTCCCCTATGCTACCTCAGGCCAAACATTTTGTGAGGATGGCTGTCCAAGCACAGACAAAACTACAAATTAAAAACCGTGGATAAAGAATAAAAAGTGGATAAAGAATTTAAAAGCAAATGGTGTTACAAAAAAAATCTAGAAACGACACAAAATTTCCTCCTAAACCACATGAGCATTCAGAAATATGAAACATGCCAGTATCAGCAGGTGGCACTGAGGCAGCCCTGAGAACGCACTGACACAGCCACGAGCACAGCCCGTGCCCGCACAACCTGAGCAGGTGCACTCAAGCCATCAGCAGTTGCACGCAATTCATGCTCAGATGTTATGTAAATACAGAAGAAACTTAATTTGTGACCTTGTGGTAATGGGAAATTGGGCACGCACAACATATTTGCATAAAAGCGTAAGCTTGAGCTGAAGTGTCCATTTGAGACTGCCTGTGTATTTTTCAGGTGAAGCATAAGTGCTTGTGCTCGAAAATTAGATTCAAAGCCTAATACAGAAGGTAATAAAACAAATTCTCTCTCCTCCCTGTCTGTCAAAAGCCTTTTATGGAAACATCACCCACTTCCAAAATGGCAAAGTGAAAAAAACCACAAACAAATCAAGCCCAACAACAATGCCCTTTTGTTTCGCTGCTGCACACAGAGGACTCCTTAATGGACTGAAGCATTCCTGGCTGATACCGTGCATTAGACCTTATTATTGCTGACAGCAGCCCCTGGAGCCAGCAGGCTCCGTGCTGCCATGCAGGACGAAGGCCCAGAGCCCGAGGAGGGGACGGGGAGAAACAGCAGCGGTGCCCACGGAACGGGGCTGAGTCACTGCAGGGCCCTGCATGGGGCCAGGCAAACAAGGCAGCACAGCTGAGATGGACGCCTCGGATCAATACCAACTTGTTACTCTCGGCACAGATTTCAGCTGCAAACAGTGTCAAAACCAATCTGCCACAGGAAGAGGGACAGCCGGAAGCGGCCGGGCGGGAAATGGCGGGGCCTGGCGGAGTCGGAGAGCAGCAGCAGCGGGACCCGCGTCGCGGCAGCTCCTCCTTGCCATCACGGTCTGCGACAGGAACCCAGCACACGAACACTGCTCCAAAGCCGTAATGAAAATCAGGTCTGGGGAGGAACCATCACAAGTTACTTATTATTTCTGGAATCTGCAGGTACTAAAAATGTCCCCCGACTCCCCGCCAGCCCAGCGGACAGAGGAAGGCCCTCTTCCCAACTTTTTCCAGGTCAGCAATAAGCTATTCAGGCTTCTGAAGCCAATTACAAGCTCAGACAAAAGCACCGGGCTGAGGTTTTTGCCTTTTCCAACAGCAACAAAAGGTTACACACACTGAAGTCACATCCCTCTGGCTGTGTCTGTGCCCGTGGAAGCTTGCTCCAAGGGGGGAGGACCCACGGAAACCTCCCGTCCCAGTGCAGCTCACCCCGTTCAGAAAACCACCACCTCCGCAGTATTGCTCGACGCCTGGCATCTTCTTGGCTCCCCTGGCCAGACAGCACTAAGGGCTGCCAAGAGCCAGCCCTAAGCCCCAGTGCCAAAAGGCAGCGCCGGGGTGGGATCGCCACAACTGCTGCACGGGGCTGAGCTACGCCTCCCTCAGCCAGCAGATTCCAGCTTTTTATTTATTTTTTAAAGGATCAGCACCCAAGAACTGCTGGACCCTCCTCGGAAACTTTCTGAGACCCACCAGGATTGAGGAAGGACACCGAGCCCGGCAGCCACGTGCAATCCTACCCTACTTGGATGCAAAGCGAGGAGCCGAGGACGTTACGGGCTGCAACAACCTCTGACTGTATGGAAGCCTTCCTGCTCCTGACTGAGGTCATGGGGAGGAAAGCCCGTCTCTTCCAGCACACATCTGGGATCTGGGCTGTGTGTGCAGCTTCCAGCTCTGCTTCCCCGGACGCCTGGAGCCAGCAGCAGGGCAGTGCTCTGGCAGTCGGCTGCCTGCAAAAAGCGAGCCAGAAAATGCAACAGGCCCACGCTGCCCTGAAAGCAGCGGTAGCTGCCCCGAAATGATTGCATGGGAGGCTAAGAAACCACCCCGACAGCTCCTGAGCTCCAAGTAAGGAACAGATCGTTCAGACCCAATCAGTAATCGTGGCAGACAGCTGAATGATGGCAATCTACCAACAGTGAAATTGAATTTTAACTTTCCACACAAATCCTTTCAGGCTGCATATTTATATATTTAGTAATAAAAACCACATTCATGGCCATTGTCAGCTGTAAAAGTTATATGGGAATAACAACAAAGCTAATGGGAACTGAAACTGGAACAACACTGCCTGGACCAGTAGCTTCATCAGTGATGATCTTCTAATTGTTTTGTGAAAGGCATTAAACTCCAGAAGAGTTTCAGGGATAGACTGGGGATGCACCTGACAGGACAAACATCCCCACTGGGATCTGAGATCCTACATCAAGGCATTTCCACGATGGTACGGTATGACCCTCATCAGCACAGGTTTGGGACAGCACAGCTTTTTTTTACACAGGACTTAAAGCATGACTAACAAAATATTTTTATATTCGACTATAGCTTTCAATTCCAGATTTGATTAGTGTCAGGGAACGGTATTTCTTTCCAAATAAAAGAAAAACAGCATTAGCCCTGGCAGGATGGATACACTGCCAGACCCCTTTTCCCTCTCCTGTTGACCCGAGTCAGCACCATGCAGTGTCACTACACACGCGGTCTGCACGCTCCCTTTCCATGCCATCTTCCACAGGGACGTGGTGGCTGAGCACCACGAGAAGCCCCCAGACCTGCTGAGCACAGCTTAAACGTGCAAGGTACCCAAACCACATAAAACTGAACGAGATCATCAAAGAGCTAAAATAGAACTTGCTGAAGAGAAAAATGTAGAGAAAGATGCTAATACGTATCCATTTATTCTCTATCAGTCATGCAAGAAAGTTCATGACTCATGACAAGGGCTGGAGGATGATTTATTTTAAAACTAAAATATGAAACTTTTAATTGGGAATTCAATTTCCCCTCCTCAGCTCCAAGCACCAGAACATGCGCCTGTCTATCATTCACCATCAAAGGCTGACAAGATGTCCTTTAGGAGGAGCAAATGAATGGGAGCATTGTCAAGTCTCTTTTGTTGCCTTCATTAATGACTTAACGTTATCTGCCCCAGTAGAGCAGCAGAACCTTCCTTCTGCCAACGACTCAACCTCTGCTCTGTCTTGTGAGCTGACTCCTGCCCAGCATCTCACCCAACAGCTGTGCTGCTGTGGCAGACCAGGTCCTGCACACACTGCAAGAAGTGAATTTCCTGTCAAATTCCCTTTAGCTGGGTATTACACTGCGACAATTTTTAAGATAATCGGAATATAATTGTGGCAATTCTACCTGCTAATGTTATTGTACTGGCTTTTTGGGATTCAGACTCCAGTGGTAACCATGACAAAGATGTTGATAACCTTATGTTGGACAGTACTTTCCCCAAATGTAAATAAATACTTTTTATATGTATAGTTTATAGTTATATATATATGGATATAATTCTATATATAAAAAAGTCATAAGAACTACTTACAACACAGACTCTGAGCTGAAGAGGAATCACAGAATCACAGGAACTTGTCTCAGAGGAGGTAGGAGCTGCCTGGGGCTCCCAGAAGCCCGATGAGCCGGGTTCAAGGGCAGCACTGAAGCACCCCGAGGTCAGGAGCTCAGCCTGCCCTTAAGCACTGTGTGTCCTGCAGAAGGGTTTGCAGCCCTCAATTTCCCATGCCCCTCCTCACAGCACAGATCTCCTCGGCAGGAGGTGCCGTCCGGAGGCACTGAGACGTGACTTGGCCCAAGGGCTGAGCCCCAGCCTGGAGGTGGCTCCAAGGACAGCAGGACGGGTAGCATGGCTATGGGGCAGAACCTCGGGGTGACCTCTGGGTATCCCCAGCAACGCCCAACAGTGAGAACTAGGCACTGGCGGAGCTCAGCGATGGGTAAACACGTGGAGCTGGCTGCGGGCTGCCAGGGAGCTGCGTTCAGGAGCTCTGGCACTCAACTGCCAAGCAAGCTCTGGCTTTGCTGTCCAATATACTTGTTAGAAGTCTGCTTAGTGTAACTAAACACAAACGAGGATAAAGCATCCCGTGTCTGTGTCAATTCATTTCTCTCCCAGTGAAGAAGCAGCCCATGCGTGGAGCCCACGCCTTGCTGTCACGGCTGCGTATCGCTGCTGTTTCGAGGAGTAATTGACACTGTATTTTAACCAAATTGGAGGCAATTAGTTTCCCTCACTCCTCAAGAATCCGAGCTGCAGATGTTCGGTCTCCCTTGCCAGAGCCAGGGACTTTAAAACTATCATAAACAAACAAGGCTAATTTAAAAGAATCATTTTGTCTTGAAAGGGACACATCTCTCTTTTTTACGCTTGCATAAATCAAAATGGGCTCAATTGATTTTGCTGGAAGTTTCCACAAAGATGCTGCGTTCACACTAACACGAGGCAAGAGGGATTTCAGCTCAACTGAAAATAAGAGAAATTGGATTTCCACCCCCAGAACAGAGCTTTACCCTAAGCATCCCCTGCCCATCCCACCAGCCAGCTCCACGCAGGTGATGCCAGGATCTTCCATTGGTCACAGGTCTGAGGCTGGGCTGGAGGACTGGGACCAAAGCCACCACGGCCATGGGATGAGGCAGCCAGCACAGCCTGGGGACACCTGCAGCCTGCTAACACCACGGTCAGACAGAAATAAAACTTTTCATGCTGCCCTTTGGTATGAAGTAAAAACTCAATTTGGGCCCCGTCACTTCCCTCGAGGTAAAAAACAAAAAATGGAAAGGATCCCTCCTTATGAAATGTTTATGCTCTCCCTGCACTGGCCATACACACCCCAGTGCTAACCATAACAAGCCCAGCACGCTCCTTGCTGCACGGCTCTGGTAGGTGGGAGGGAAGGGGTGAATAATCATATTCACAGCTTCCCTGCAGTCACAAAAATGTAAATATTTTGTTAAAGTGCTTACAAGACAAACCTACAGTAAATTTGAAAAATGTCGCCCATAATATTTAAACTAAATCCTCCCCTTTAACCTAACAAACCTAACCTTACAACACGGCAGTTAAGTGATCCATTCATTTTATTGCAGAACCTCCGTTCTCTCTCCACGTAAGAACCAGAGGGCAGCTGACAAACAGGCTGGATAATATGTTCTCTCCAGAAACATTTTTCTGTGATTTAGAGTGATTAAATCCAAGGCACGCTGCTGCTGAGCCTGCAGCCAATGCTTAGAAAGCAGCGAGTAAAGAAGTCTCAGGTCAGCTCTCAATCTCACCAAGATGGAGAAAATGGAAGTTTTAGAGTATTTATCAACCTGGTCGTCAAAAATGAAAAGACAGTCCAGGCAGCTTGATTGTCAAGTGCAGGATCACTGGCTCTAAACGCATTCCTGGGAGCAATGAAAAAGAAGGAAAGAAGTGACTCACTGCCTGCAGACTGCAGGAGCAGAAGCAGTGGTGGGCAGCAGAGCAGGCTGCAGGCAGCCCGGTGCGGCAGAGCACGCGAGCAATGAGCTGCGCAATTCCACCCTGAGACCCCTCCTGCCTCTCTGCAACACTGCAAGCATGCGTCTGGTATCCATGGATCAAAGTATTTGCTGTGTGTCACCTGCGAGGTGAATCTTTTGGGGAAACGGAAATGTTGTGCAAGTGCAGAAGTTACCCTAAGGGAAAGGTGCCCACAGCACTGATGTTGCAGAAAGTCTGGGGAATGCCACTGCAAAACATTCATGGGAAAGGTCCAGATGGCAAATGGTCAGCAGCAAAAGCACGTGCTCAAACTCGACAAACCATGACAACAGTTCTTTCAACAATTTTAGATTTCTTTAGATGAGGATATTCTTGTACTTCACTGCAAACTGTTGCTAGATGCCCTGATTCTGACCTACCCCCCACAGCCAAGCACCTTCCCCCTTAGCACTGTCAGACACGGCTCTTGTGTCACACTGTGCTTGCCAATGCTACTGCTTGGTTATGCTCACACACAGTAACACTTAACTGCAAAGGAGATTAAAAGGCACATGAAAATTCTAAAAGCAGCAAAAAGAAAAGTCCAGCAGATGACAGGACGCAGGGAGGACGAAGCACAGAATGCCCTCCCCTCAACCACACTCGGGTCCAGCAGCATCTCTACACACTTTGCTCTGCCACTTTGGCTTCAACAGTGGGTTGACCCAGCTCCAGGGCTGTCCACAGAGAGCTGAACCCTCAGATCCTTCATTTCCGCTGCTTAACGAGCTCAGAGATAGGGCTCCTCTTCCCCACAGCACAACTGCATGCACAGTGCTTTTGGGAAAACAAACTGAAACCAAAATCTCCTCTCTAAAAGAAAGCTGAACAACAGTAAGGCAGCCTACAACCAACGATGAGTGCTGCCATACCCAGCACCCAGCTGGCACCAAGCAAAGCTGCTGCCTTCCCTGGCAAGAAGAGGATGAGAATGCCTGTGTTTTGGGATCCCTGCATTATTGGTTTGGTGCTCTGTCTAACCTGGTCAGCATCTGGAGTTATAGTCTACAAATGTTCCGATGAAACAAACCCCAGAGCTCAATATATCCCCGAAGTGCACAAACACATCACTGCCATGCACAGGCAGCAATGAGTCCCTGTGGCTCCCGCTGCTTCCCAGCACAATTTGTAACACAACAATCCCGTGATTCTAGGATCCTAGCAAAAAATTTTAAGTAAAACATATCAAAGAAGATCCCTGCATATCTTAACCTCAGGAATGCCACTTTTCTGGTAGTAAAGACTAAAGAGCAAGCATCTGTGTGAGCAAAGCTAATGACATGGTAAGAAAAACCTCTTTTCTATCTGACTTGCAAAGTCGATAACACGTAAATTATAACTTGTACAAGACATGATAAACTCTGTCCTTCACAGAAGGAAATGCACTTCAGCACGACTTACTGTAAACAGAGCTGGGGCTGCGGCAGCTTCTAATCAGAGCAGCTCTGTACTGGGCCCGCTGAGCAGCGATGTTTCCTCCAGCTCTTGGCACCCCGTGAGTAACGATGCTGTTGTGGTTAAACCAGATAAGGTTCAATACCAGCACAGCGAACAAAGTGTGGGGATTTGGACTGCATTAAGCCAAAATTTACAAACATGAACCTGAAATGTTTGACAGCCACGAGGAAAAAACTGTGAATGAGTCGGAGATAGGATCCTGGGCTTTCAACTTCAGTTTGCTTGCTTGTACGGCATAGGAGGAAAAATTTTATCATCTTCACAGAAAACAAAGAAAACTACTCCCCATGAGAATCAGAGAATCATAGAATGGCCTGGGTTGGAAGGGAACCCAAGGATCAAAAGAAAGTTAAAGAAGGAAAAATAAAGATCAATGGCTCAAAGTGATGGCTTTGGCCCTCCCAATGGATGCGAGGGGCAGGACGAGCTCACAGAGCCCCGTGTGGGGCTGGCACGGGGTAAGACAGCTCCACCAGCAGCCGTTCAGCTCCCCGCGAGCAGATGGAGCTGCCATTGAGCCCAACGCACCGTGACTCCTGGGTTAGATGTGAGCATCTGGGATGCTTCCTACCGGGAGGCGACGCACAATGCCCGCCGATTCATCAACTGTCCCGGGCGCGATTAAGGATTCTGATAAATAATTTGGCGGTGAAGGCCCCTGAGCTGAACTGAAAAGCAGCAAGGCGTGAGGGGTCAAGTGTTTCCGCAGGATTTATAGCTGACAAACAGCTGCCTACGAGGGAATGCCTCCACCGAGCTGCTGCAGGACCGGGGCAGGAGCCGGAGAAGCTACGAGCGGGCGACTCCTTCGTTCCAGCTGAAACGAAGCTGAACACAGAGCTCGTTATGAAACCCACCCTTTTTATTGCCTGAAGAAACAAAACAGAGATGTAGTTAGAGCTGTATAATTTCCTGCTAATACGCATTTTGATCTAAGGATAATGTGCAGTATCACCATTTTTCTGTGAGTTCTACAAAAGGGCTCTAATACCTTAGAACCATTTAATCAGCATCCTATGCAGGCAGTGAATAGATAATTGAAATATAAGTACTGTCATCCAGATCCCCTTTGGGAAAGTGACACAGTTAGCATTATATCATTCCATTAGCCCATCCTTTGATGTGGGTTTTATTCTCATTAAGCTGTGTTTTAGCCTGGAGGTGTCTCCCCCACCTCTCCGTGACGTGGCCGCGCGCATTTGTACAAGTATTGCTACATGTCTCAAGTATAAAGCTGCCTTTTTAATTTCTTGTTTACCAAATACAGTCAATGACAGCTTCTGGAAAAGAGGGTGAAAAAAGAAAAAGGCAGCCAGGAGGGCGGTGGTGGGGATGGAATGTGTTTGCTTGTTTCCAAATAATAAAGGTTGAATACAGGCAGGATAAAAAATGCTTGAAAAGGCCGCTGTGGTGGTGCCTGCTTTGAGCTGTGCCCTGTTTAAACAAGAGGAAAGCCTCCCACTGAAAAAAGAAACATTTTTATCATTCAGAAAGATCTCAGGGCAGTCCCTCTAAAATGAGGTATTTTCTAAACAAAATATTGGAATGTTTCCCTGCGGGGAACGAGCATCTGATCTCTTAAAAATGATTCTTCTTGAAGAACTGGAGATTTATGGAGTTTTTGTTTTATTTGTTTTAACTTGAATACAACGAAACCTGTCTGAAGTGACCACCCAGGGGAGCAGCCCAATCAGCAAGGCAGAGGCTGATCCGCACACGGGGACCACAGCTGCCCCAAAGCCCTTGGGGGGGTCTCCCCCCCCCAGCCCCCAGCCCGGGGCTGGCTGCAGGCTGTGGGCAGGGCTCTGCACAGCCATGGGCAGGGGCTTCCTCTCACCTCCACCCCTGGAACTCCACCAACCTCAGCAGAGACGTTCCTGATTTGCATTAGTGTTAGCAAGCAAAGAATCAAGCTAATTACGCTGAGTTATCAACAGTGATTACAGGAGTTGTGTTTTTTTAATTATTTTTATTTATTTTTTTAATGCACATGCACTTTCTCAGCCCCGGTTTTGCTATAGCAGCAGCAGGCTGCTACAGGCAACAGGCAGAGCCCTCAGCCTCACACGCTGCCAGACAGAACTGGTCCTGGGGCTCTGTGAGTTTCTGGGTAAATAGAAGAGCCTGACACGCTGCAACTTCCCATCAGATAACGAACCCTTGAGTTATTCTATTTGCAATCCTCACGGCATGAGAAGCATCACTGACGTCAGAGCTCTTCTTGGTCTGATGCTCCACGAGTTGGTCCTGGAGTTGCAAGTGACCAAAGTCAACACTGCCCTCAGAGATGTCAACAGTGGGAAAAGCATTAAAGTCTCCATTAATTACGCTAATAATGAAGAGTGGCCGTAAGAACTGGGAAGCTCATACACTGTGCACTGCGAAGGGAGGAGGTTAATGGGATTCCAGGAAAGAAATATTTACCAAACAACATGAAGATTTATTTCTTTTGAAGCATCCAAGGCACTGTCTGTGTTGTGCCTTCTTCTGCCAAGTTCATAAGACTTCAGCTTCTTAATTGCACAAGGAAAAGCAAGCTTGAGAGAGCAAATATTTTGCAAAAGGAGAATACAGTTGAATACCACAGCACGTTAGTCACCTATTGCAGGTTTTTTAGACAAGACTGGATGAAACCTGGAGCAACCTGGTGTGACCCCACCGCCGACCCTGCTGGGAGCAGGAGGGACTCAGCCCTCCTGAAGTCCCTGCCAGCCCAAACCACTCTGAGGCTGCTGGCACAACCTGGGAGACATGAGACCCGGAGGCAAGCCAAGGGGGAATCATGGCCCCAGTCCCAGATGGCTGCTGCAGCCTCTGCTGTGAGCACAGGCTGCAGGGCTGGGTGCAGGGAAGAGCTGCAAAACGCTGCAGGGGCAGAACCGAACGGTATCTGCATGGCCGGGAATCAGCCAGCTGCTCAGAGCACGCTGCTTGATGGCGGGCATGGAGATTTCCCTCTTTTTTTTCTTTTTGTCTCCAAGATGAAAAACTATTCGTGTACAACTATTAAGTTTTTACGAGTGCTTAGCACAGCAGATCCAGCAGCACTGTAAGTTCATAAAAACAGATGCTTTGTAACAAGCGTGCATGCAGCTCCGCGTAGAAGCGGAATCAAAGCTGTCATTCTGCACAACATAATGGAGCAGGACACTTGTCACAGCAGAGGCTAAGCTCCCTCAGCTACTGCAGCTAATACTGGAGATTTATTTAAATTAATCTGCAGGAAAATTAAATCCATTACTTTAAGAAGCAAGGGAATAAATCATACCCAACAGGAAACGAGAAAAAGCTGCTGCCATTTCAGTCCGATTGGAGGTTGTGTGAGCACACAAAATCTTTTCTCATCAAGAACATACACACAATTCATAGCAGGAAAAATAATATCAGCTGTTGTTCTAATGCAAAGCACAAACAGGCTCCATGAGTTTAACGCTGCAGCCTCAGGATGGAGAACATCTTTAGCTGTTTGCATTTCCAAACAGGACTCGAGGGGTCGGGGAGGGAGGAGGACGTGTGGGCAGGCTGGAATGATGGATGGCGTTTAGTGGCATGCTGTGTTTGGGTCTACTCTTGTTATTTTTGCAACAGGATGTCTCTGATTACTCTCTGAATTGAGAACGAGGACGGTTACGTCTCATTGCTCAAACAGGAATTTTTTCAGAGCCTTACAAATTAACTAGGACATTGGAAAGCAAGCAGTCAATGAACTATCAGGTGTAGTTTGTCACAAACCTAGCAAGGGTGTCAGAAGATTCCCTGGGGGCACCAGCAGTGGGTTTGGGGCAGGCAGAGAGGGGCATGCACTCTTCTCCAAGGTACGGGGTGCACCGGTGTCCCTGCCTGTCCGGCCTGTCTGGGGACAGAGCCAGGCCAAAGCGTTCACAGCAGGGGCACACCGAGCCTCCAGGCAGCTATGTCAGCCATGAAGCTGATACAGGATGTAGGGGACTTCGTGAAGGATGGAAAATGATTCCTTTCCCAAACTGCATCCTTCCAGAGAGCTTTGCACAACTGTGCTGGCTCCCAGGGTGCTGCTGCCTGATGGAAGTAAGCTGGATTCCATGGGTCCCTTCCAGCTCAGGACATTCTATGATCCTATGAAATATCTCCTAGGAGAAAGCAGACATTCTCTGTGCTCCCCTGAACCCCAGAGCAGCCCCGCTTCCTTGAAGCCTGCTCAAGTTCCTTGGTGATGCCAAGGGAAACTGCCAGTCCTCAGCAATGTGCAGAACGGCTCAGCTGTGGGACCTTCAAACCCCATGAACGTGTATGCAGGTAAAAGGAGCACACAAAGTATGGCCAAGATAGGTTTGTTTTTTGTTTTCTCAAACTAAACGCTTCAGACAGATGGGCTGGGAAGGATGGGAAGGATGGGAAGAAGCAGTACAAGCCAGGTTATTTGCATGGGCAGCTTCTCTTGAACCTCACTAAACCTAACTATCCTTTGCTGAAGCTGCAAATGGAGGTCACAAAGCCAAACACATGGGAGCAATTTCCCTGCTGCAGCACACGTCTGATGAGCCAGCACCATGTGTTAGCTTAGTGGAAAGGAAGACACGAGCTCATCCAGGGCCGGGGTGACTCAGGATGCCCTCAGGACCTCGTGCTGGTCGCTACCAGCTTCATTCTGGCCCAAGTTCCAAGCATCTGAGAACTGCCTACGAAAGAAGTCCCCGGTCCCAGCCTCTCACCAGGCAGAGGCTCACATCAAAGCCACCACTGGGAGCCTTCCCAAGGAGGTGCAGTGCTATGCAGGGAGGATTTCTCACTCTTCAAAAGGGGTCTCAGGCTCAGAACCAGACAAAAACTGGTGTGCTCCTGCCAGCCATCCTGCGCCGGTTCCCTAACAAAACCTCTGCAAACTAACTAACAAAAAGAAAGAGAGAAGGGAAGAATGGAAAATTAAGAACATCACAATATATTCATGAGCAGTGAGTATGAGGGTGGATTGTAAAACGTTGCCTAGTTCGCACTGGATATCACAGCTGTGAGCTTCAAAGGCACCAAACTCTCATGATATGAAACAGTTAGAGAAGAAAATGTCAAAACTCAAACATCAGACAGATTTCGGACAAGAACTTTGCATATACCCCAAGCTCCCTGGGCTCTTTCCCCGAGCTGAGATACCAGTTTCTTACCTACAATTTTTCCATCTCTGTCCAGTCTGTCTTTGACTTATTTTAGCATAATCATTTAAGGGTCTCATTTATTCAGCCAGGAACGAAAGAGTTCAGGGAACACCAGGGAATACGTGGCAAAAAATAACAAGGTTACATCACTTGCACTGGATTATTCTCCTCCAGCACACCGCAGCAGAAATAACCCCAGTCATGGTCTGCACGTTCAAAAGTCTACAGGGAACCAGGTCAGCATTATTCAGGGTAAGTGACACTTTAAAGAACTTTAAATTAGTTGTTGACAGTCAGGCAGATAGATGGATGAGTGATTATATGAAGTCCCCAACATTACCATTTTGCGGTGAAAGCAAATATGAGAGAGGAGGGAACAGTAAGAAAATATGTGAAGTATGGTTTTGCCAATCTGTGACGCAGTTGGAAGACAGTGAAGTTCATTTAAGGATGCTGGGAACTTCTAAAACTAATTGCTTTCTCTAAATCAAGCGTTGTCAGAAAGTTTCCTAGCAGAATGACTGCAAGCAATGCAAGTAGCCTATGCCCAAAAAAAAGAAAAAAAGAAAGAAGAAGCATCCCCCCATCACCCTTCTTCCCAGCTGCTGGGAGGGAGGCAGCAGTGCTCGTCCTGGGGCCGAAGGACCACGCGGAGCAGGAGCAGTGCCCCTGAGCTGCACAACCGAGGAGGATGCAGTGTATGCACAACAGATGTCCTCGCTGCAGTCGTCCCTAAAATACGTTTTTAAATAAAATTAACTCAGCTCAGGAATCTGTAATTAGCACCATCTTTGAGAACAAATCAGAACGAGTTTGTTGAAGCGCTCTAACTATTTACAAGGAGAGTGAATTTACCCTCAAGGTTCACTTTCCTATTTTGTCTCGATTTTCTTGTAATTTCATCCATCACATTTTTTTCAGTCCTCCAAAGGTGATGGATAAAACACAGAAATAAATAGGACCAACTGTTCGCAGAAGCCTAAGGGAAAACAGAATTTTGTTATAAATAATCCTTGGCACAAATCATGGAAATGCAATACTAAAATTGTTTGTTGAATCATTTATGAATTGGGCCTTCAGTTTTAGTTTGCAAATAAGTTACAGTTTTTGTTGATGTTCTTTTTCACTTTGCTTTTTTAGCTGGAAAACAGCCTTTGAGAAGCTGAAACGATACATAATCTGGAAAACAGAGCGACTGAAGGATTTTTTTAAGGGAAACCTTATGCTAATACAGGACTCTTGGATTTAAATACAGGTGGTGAGAAGCTAAACGATGACAAACTTCCACGAGACTTTCTGCAGATGCACCATTTTGAGTTTTCCTTCCAGCTTTATGCTAAACATGTAGAAAAGGCAAAGACAACATGGTGCACTGTAAAACCACCAGAAAAAAGAAAGATTTTCCACGTAGGTAATTTCTAGCAGCACCTCCATGGGACAGTTCCTAGAACTGCTCAGGAAATGACTTCCAAATACCTCTCCCAGGAGACTGAAACAAACACATGTGATCTCACAGATAAATGGGACTGCTAAAAATAACACACCCTCCTGTGCTCGTTCCAAGATGGGAAATTTTGAAGATTTGTTGTGACAAACGAATGCAAACCTCGCAGGGAACGCAGCGGCAGGCTGCCACACTGCGCACAGCCCCGTCACACCCAGGAACACACAACGGGCCGGGAAGTTTCGCTTCCTTGAGGAATTCAGGATTTTAGAGGACAGCTGATCACCCAAACTCCTCATATGAAAGTTATAAAACGTGAAAGAACTATCAAAGAACAGAGAGATGCACTTCTTTCTGAGTCTTTTGTCGGTAAATTGCTATTTTTCCTCATCTGAGGAGAGAAAGAGAGACACTTGGAGACAGATAAAAGCAACGTTCAGGCTCATTGCTCATTAGCCGGAGCAGGTGTGCGCAGCCTCACCTGATCTGTCCTCGCACCAGCGGTCTGTTCTTCGTCCTGTTCATGTTCGAGTCAAACGGAACCTCAAAGAACTGTAATAAAAAAAAAAGGAAGAACCAAAATGAAAGGATGCCGGAAACCACGCCATGCGTGGAATGCAGCGTCTGCATCCGCAGTGCTTTCATCTCTGTCTGAGAAGGTTCAGGAGCACAGCTAAAACGGCAAACGCCTTTGATAGCCTGCATTAACACTCCTGGCATCCCTTTAGAAAGGAAATCACCTGGAGGACAAAAATAGTTTCTTGAAGTCCCCAAAAGTCACTCAGTGAAGCAGAGGCTGACTCCGAGTTCTGCTCTAAGCAGGTTGGACAGAGCTTTCCTACAGCTGCTAAATCTACACATCCACACAGCTCTGCCCCCAGTTCTGTATTAACACAAACAGCCCTTACAAACGTTGTGCTTCTGCTACTTTGAAGACAAATGCCATACGTTTTGTTCAAGATCATCTAACTTCGGAGAACCTATAACCCAGCCCCAAATCAATCACCCCTTGCAAAACGCTACCGAAACCGCGCTGAGCATCCAGCAAACACAGCAGGAGGTGTTGCTTGATGTCACAGCCCAGCTCGACCTCTAGCACTGCCAGTGGGAGCGTTCAGGGCACTGCCATCACACCGGGAATTCCTGCCGGCTCCAGCACGAGCCCCCCTCCAGAGAATGGCGCTGGAAAAGCTGAGCGCAGTTTTCCATGCAGCAACGTGAAGACGTTTCATTTTACTTGTACAAATTAGTAATAAAAATTAGAAAAAAAAAAAGAGAAAAATCCCACCGTACTCAAGAGATTCACCAAAAGCTATTTATAGGCAGCGCAGTGTGTATTTATAGAAAGAATATCTTCTGCTGACGTTACATCTGAGGTTTTGGGGTAGGATCCCAATTATAGTGAATGTGCAGGAAAAGGGGCACAACAAACCAGAATTTCTAGCAGTCAGACTGGCAATATGCTGAGCAGTCAAACTGCAGGCAGATTTAAGATGACTGCGTGATGAGATCTACGCCACTTCATCAACCTGATGCATCCCCTTACACAACACAAGGCAAAATCAGCCCAAATCCTCCTTCTGCCAGTGCCACATTATCTGCCTAGCTGCTGGATGGGGCTGCATTCCCCAGGGAAAGTGGAAAAAATCACTGAAATCTGTGCAAAAATCAAGTATCTGTGGATTTTTTTTTAATTGGTGTATCACCAACTCAAAGCATTTCACACATTTATCCATATAAAAAATTATGGCCACTAAGAAACAATGGCTCTGTGGGATACCTTAAAGGTTTCTATCAGGGCAGCACCAAAGGAGAAATATTCAGCTGTGTGCAGTGCAGATGCCCTCGGCACGGAGAGGCCGGGGCAGGCAGAGCAGGGGGAGCTGGGCATGGGGACAGCCCGGGGACAGCCCTTGCTGGGGCGGCAGCCCCCCCCTCCCCTTTCCCACCCACTGCTGTCGAGCAATGGGTGCGTAACCAGTTGGCAACCTCTGCTGTTGCTGCTCAGTACTGCATGCACGGCAGGGCCCAGATCCCCGCCATCACCTGCCCAATTCCCCTCCCGTGGAGATGTTTCTCACAGGCTGAATCGCCTTCCTGACACTTGCACCCATCCCCAAGATTGAGGTCTTGAAGTTCCTGTCTGTGTATGAGTGACAGGGCTCAAGGCCATGTGTCACAATTTTTCAGTTTAAGCAAAACTTGCCAACAGTGTGCTCTAAAGCCCAACAGTCTGGCAGTGGTCATCACCTTCATGTTTGGAGATGCTCGTGAGGTGCTCGCTGCCATCCTTGTCCCCCCCGGGGGTGCCCAGCCCACGTGCTGCTGTGCTGCAGCTGGCGGAGGAAGGGGCTCCAGGCAGGAAAAGGGCTATTTCTAAGCCCTTCACTTCACCAAAGCGTTCTGATACATCACCAGGCACCTCGCTTGGCTGTTTTCAGACAGGCAGCCAACAGTTTATTTCCCACCTCTGTTAGGACTGCAGCCCCAACGCCAGACCCACAACGGGCACTGCCAGCTGCAGCCCTGCCCAGCAGCACCCAAAGCCCCGGGGCAGCGGGCACCGAGGTGTGGGTCGGGTCTGCATCGCTGCAGCACCGCGGTGCTGGGGGTCTCACAAAGACCCTCTGTACAAAGCAGCAACAAGTACACCCAGGGAAGAGAAAGCACTCTGTTTGGACTGGAAGGCGGTGATTGCTTCTGACAGCTCAGCATTTTGCTAATGGGTTGTTTCACTGTTACATTTCAGAGACAATTACGTTAAATGAAGAAAAAATGTCATTTGACATCAGACTGGTACAGCAACACGAGGGAAAATTCTATACAGCAAAGTCTTTTCTTCTCCTGAAAATATTTTGGGCTATGTGTGGTTTTGTTTTGTTTCATAGGCACAATCCCCCCCTATTTGTATTTGCAAAGTCTGACTGCCCGGAGCTTACATCCAGCCTGAACTTGTGCATGCACGGAGATTCTGGCTCCTCAGTACTCCCAGCTAAAGGTGTTCGGTGTGTGGTGGATAAAACCAAGATAATGAGCACATGTTAAACTCAAACGTAAATGTAAGAGGGCAGAAATGAAGACCAGTTGGACACTCAACAGTGCTGAGAGAACTGAAGCTCGTGCAATCAGTATAATGTGACAATACCGTACCAGTTTATGAAACATTTCCATACCTTTTGTACAGCAGTTGACCCCTGGACAGAACATATTTTGAACAAGAAACTTCTCTGCTGAGTTCGGCAGTCCCAGACCGTCAGTCTCTGCTGTACAGACACATCTGCTCCCAAATGTAAGATTATTGCATGACTCCGGTCTGAACTCCTCTGCTTTCCTAAATCTAACTGACAATCTGAATAATCTATTACTGTCAGCTACATGCAAGAAATTACATATCTGATTGAACTACAGTTAAGAAAAATCCTTTTATTTGTAATGCCCCAGATTCCTTCCCTGAGCAGGCTGCAATTACATGTCAGCAAGATGCCATTTATCAAACTTTCTACATTTTGTTCCCAGATGTTTGACGAAATTCCCTCTCCAGTTGAAATTATTTTCCCCTGATTTTCTAGAAAAATGAAAAATATGTGCATCTCAAATATCAGTCCATAGGAGTGAAAGCGAACTCAAACACACAATGTCATGCCAGGCCAGCACCGTGCTGCCTGCTTTACAAACAGTAAATTCAGTGAGATGAATCCTGGATAAACAAATATTTTAGAAGCTCTCGAGAGGCTTTTTCCTTGGGAAGTCTGAATGCATCAACCCAGCAGACAAGTATTTGGTAAGCCAGGCACCCAAAGGACAGACAGAGGATTAAACCTACAGCACCTAAAATCCCTGAGTGACAGAACTTGGCAATGGCTTCCCAGACCCCAACCTAAATTTTACCCAGCATGTATGAACATTTAAGAGACGATGTCGGAAAAAAATAAATCAGGCCAGCTAGTACTTTGTGGTTTATTTCTCTGGCAGACTCATCAGACGCTTTGTATAGCTCTCATCTAGTTAATACACAGTAATTATATCTTAAACATCTAACAAATCTTAGACTAGCTGTCACATTACTGCTTACTGTTATTTACAATCACGGGTTTTTTTTTTTCCTTAGCTGCTTCATACCGGTTTCCTTTTTGTTTCTAAGTGCAACATTACAGACTGCTTCATTTCTTCAAGTTCCTCAAGCTGCCTCCTGGCCACAGCAGCCAGCAGCACGCTGACTGGGACACCCACTAACGACGTCATTAGGACTAACGCACGCCGTGCTGCCTGGCCCTGCAGGGGCTGCCATCCGCTGCCCACCTGCACGGGACGCACGCTCGCTCCTTCCCTACCATCACCCAGCACTCGATTTGCAGTTAAATACAGCCACCACCTATTAAGTTCTCAGATAAAGAGGCCTGACTATTTGCAGTTAATTAGGCCAGCATGAGTGGATGGAAAACCCTGAGCGCGAGCTGTTTGCCTTCTGCGGTCGTTCCTGCGGGAACAATTTCAGCGACTGAATTATGACAATTCAATACCCTCATTCCTGCTAGCACACAAACATAAATAGAGCACGTTACAAGGAACAACATGCCATATAGTTTATCAAATGGATTGCCCACACTTAGGCCAGCAAACTTGTCTCATTCACCTTGCTGGAACCTGAGTGTCTTGGGCCACGCGGTGGAACAGCCGCTGGGGCGGGCATCTGGCCTCCACGTATTGACATAACATTTCACTCTAATGCTAAACACATATTTACATCAGAACTGATAATCCCACAAGTCTAAAGCCAGAGCGTAACCCTGCTATTAAAAGACAATTTAATTTGAGGCAATGAGGAGATCTCCTCACTGCAAAACCAATCCCACGCCTGGGCAGGACCCAGCGAGCCCCCCGGTGCCAGCCCCCCTGACAGCCATCGCCCTGTCCTCCCACCCCATCCACAGGCCCCTCGCCAACCTGGGCCCCTGAGAAGCTCCTGTTTGAGGCCCTGTGCTCACAGAGGGCACAAAACCTCCAGCCCGATGCTAAGGAGTCCAAATGGAGTGTTGTTCCCAAGGTCTCACCCTGGATCTAAGCGACTACCAAATGCAAACAACTTACAGATAACTGCAATTAAAACACAGCAGATCGAGTTTCAGTGCGAGCAGGTGGGCTCAGAGTCATCCCACTGGACTTTGGGGACTTAACTACGGCGCCTGGCGAGCCGTGCTTTGCCCTTGGCTCCCTGTGTATTTAACACAGAAATAAGATCTGAGCAGCCTGCAGGTGGTTCGGGGGCAGAACTGCCCTCAGGACATATTTCTTCCTCTCCCCAGCCCACAGGAGAGCCCAGGGCAGTTAGGGTGAAGTGGTGGCACAGGTAAGGAAGCAGAACAGGGGGCTATTGCCAAAGGGACCTCATCTCCTGCTCCGCAGTGCTACTTGTCACCAAGGCCCTGTGCCCTGCAGGATGAGACTGAGCTACAGGGATGGCCCATACAGTGGCAAAGCCTCTCCTTGGCAAAACCTCTTGCTCCGGATCCGAGCCAACATTTTTACCACAATGCAATTAATGACGCTGTGCTCTGTGCTGGTGCAGCCTCACCTCAAGCACAGTGTGCAGTTTGGACACCACAATATAAGGACACAAAACTGTTAGAGAGTGCCCAAAGGAGGGCTACAAAGATGGGGAAGGGTCTGGAGGGCACAGGGTGTGAGGGGCAGCTGAGGCCCCGTGGCTGGTTGGGCCCAGAGCAGAGGGGCTGAGGGGAGGCCTCATGGCGGCTGCAGCCCCTCCCAGGGAGCAGAGGGCAGCGCTGGGCTCTGCTCTGGGGACAGTGACAGGGCCCCAGGGAATGGCACAGAGCTGTCAGGGGAGGGTGAGGTAGGGGTGAGGAGAGGCTCTGCCCAGAGGGGTGGGCATGGCACAGTGCCCAGGGCAGGGGGCACGGCCCCAATGCCGGAGCTCAGGGAGCGCTGGGACACTGCCCTCAGACATTGGGATTGGGTGGTGCTGACTGGAGTCAGGGGTTGGACTCAGTGATCCTTGTGGGTTCCTTCCACCTCTGGACATTCTGTGATTCTGTAACAACTACAACAAGACTCCCTGCTTCACCACCGTCTAAAGCTGGGGGTGGCACTGGGCTGCATGCGGCACGCTTTGTGCGTACCCATCTTGCTGATGGGACACTCCTGGCGTTCTGTGACCTCCCCGTGCTAGAGGAAGCTTGGATCCCCTTTGGTGTTGCTTGGTATTGCCAAGGAGCAAACAGTGAACTGGCAACATCATGGAAACACACACTGGAAACTGAAAGGCACAGGGGGAGTGGGGAGCAGAGTCAAACACAGACACACAGACAGCACCTGGAGGTGCCCTGCCAAGGAGACATCCATCCAGCCATGCTTCCAGCTGCCCGCGTGGCCACGTTCAGCAGGTTCCAGCACAGCCCTTTCACGTGGATTTCTCATGTGTTCAGAGGGCAGCGCTAAAAATAAGCACTGGAAATGCACCAGACTCCGAAGGTTCCAGCTCCTCCTTCGAGCTCTCTTCCCCTCCGTATTATCTGGTTATTTCTACGCTGCGTGTTTTCAGTGATTTATCTTATATTGTGATAAAGTAACATATAATCACATAAAAGGAAAAGAAAAACATAACATATAATTTACGGTAAATAAGATCAAAGTCAAGATTATTATTATAGGTTTCCTTCTGGTTTCCTTTCAATCACTTTTATATGAAAACAACAAAGAATAATTAAAGTATATTACAAAGGTCTTTTTATTCAATTGTACACAGATGTGTCTAAAAAAAATGCTAGGGAAGGATTTTCAAAAGCACTCATGTACTGATCTAACACTATTCTCACTGAAGTCAATGGCAGTTGGACTTCAATGAGAGCACAGACGGACCAATACTGAGTGATTCTGAAAATCCCACCCTAATTGTACAAACAAGGGAAGGCTTTAGAGATTGCTGGCTTGGAGATTGTATATTTGAGAATCATAAAGGGCACACAGCACCTGTTTGTCTTCAAGATATGAAAATAAAGCAAGGCAAATATTTTAAGGATTAGAAATGGCTTTTTTTCTTTCTTTCTATTTTTTAAAAGCAGTATCTGAAAACCCTCTGGCTCTGCAGTTCGCAGCCTAGCTATAGATCTCCTTTAATATTTTCCATTTCAAAGAGGATTCTAATTAAAAACGAGATTGATGCAAGCCTGAACAATGTTACTTACAGATAAAGAAGGGCAGCTAAACCCCAAACTGTCATTCCCCAGCGAACCCGCGAAAGGCTGCTAGGTAAGGCAGCTGCCACGCTGTGATTGTTTTAAAGACACATTCCTCACACCAGGCAGTGTTTAGAAGCCCACTGCTATCTAAAGGGAAGAGGACAGGAGGTAATTGCAGAGAAAGTGTTGAGATCTGTCACTTCAGAAACATATTTTCAGGACTGAGAATGCAAAGACTCACAGATTTCAATTAGCACTTATTTGTCCCGGAAGATTAATGACATGCTGTGCAGACTTGGCTTTTAGGCGCTCAAGAAATGACATGCTGCTATTTCCCTGGCCTCTTACAGGCACGGGACTTTCTGAGGATCCTCACAGACATCTGCCACGCAGCCTGAGAGATCCTGTAGGTTTTTGTACTTAAACACTGTGCACACTTAACTGGAAAGTGTCCCCAGGCCCCACAGCACGCTGGGCACTTGTTTCACTGCACCCGGGGTGACTTCGATGCCAGCCCCGCTGCCCTGGCCACTGTGCTCCGAAACAAAAGGAAACCCCAAACACACCCAGAGTGCCTCCAGAAGTGACACCAATCCTCCACCCGGCCTTCTGGGACCAAGGCAGCTGAGGACATAGCAGGGAGATGTGCCCACTCTGTATTTGTTGTCAGCTCATCCAAACCCCATTAGAGTCTGACAAAACAAGCAGTCATTAAAGGCTTGCTGCTTGACGGCCTCTTAATCAACACTTCTGCCAAACAAAGTCCTCTGGTGCTATCACAAGTGCTGTTACAAGGATCTGGAAGAGCGCGTGACCGTGCTAACACTCAGGAGTGTCAGTGACATGGGCCAAAGAGCAGCGTGCCCCACCGCCCATCTGCAGGTCCCATCACGATGGCCAACGATCGGCACAGTCATGACAACAAAGCAGGAAAACACAATTAAGGGCTACGTGGTCTTCACTTGTATGAATACCTTCAGATGAAGTCATGGGGCATTTGCGCCAAATGTACTTTATCTACTTTACTTCATCTTTCAATCAAATTTACTGGCACCGAGGCATAAAAAAATGAAGCTCGTTCCCTGTCATTGTTCTCAACGCACAAGAAGTTCAAGACTTGAAAATGGCAGACAGAATGTGAATCTCCTGCTCTGGTGTTTTGGGGGACCACCAATGAGCCCAGGTCTTCCCATTAAAATCATATTTTGCTAAGATTTTCTAGTAAAAAAAAAATAACAAAATAAAAAAATAAAACCAGACCCTTACTTTACAGGCTGTGCGATCTCCAAGCAGGCAGATGTTCACCCGATGGGCTCCATCCAGGAGCAATACCATTCCTGGGAAGAACGTTTGGTTTCTGGCCCACTGCCAGCGGCTTCTAATAATGTTCAATATTTCCCAGCAACAAGCCCTTTTTATTTAGTACACAAGTAATGAGTCCACAAACAAACATTCAGGAGGGCACTGTACCACGACTTGTCGTCACCCCCCTTGGGGTGTTTGAGCCAAAAGCAGCAATTTCCAGGCACAGCACGTGCTGCACGAACACCCTCCCATCCCGTCCTTGGGACACAGACTTGAGCACCACTGCACTCTTCCTTTTCACCTTAAAACCCAAACTGCTGTACACGTGTCTGACAGGTCTGAGCTCACCGCGGACAAACACCTTGTGCCCTTCTCTTGTGCTGATCCACAGAACAATCCGATTTGGACACATTTCTCCCGAGTTCTTTTCTGCCCAGATCATTTCTTCATCGTTTTCAGTGGATCAGGTCACCCTGGGGATGACAACACGAGGGTGAAGCTGTGATTCAGCTCCCACCTGAAGCGGGTGTGCAGCATCTCTTGCCTTTAGGGGTTAAATTGTCCCCTCTATCCAGACTTGGGATAAGGCAATAAAGCAACATTCAACCCTATGCAACGTGTTTCCCTGGAATAATAAGAGAAAACTTACCCTATACGTACAAAAGTCAACAACTGGACTGCAATCACCCCAAGTCAGCTACCTACTCATGCAGGATTTGTGTGCGTTCATAAATGATGAACTGTAAGTAGATGTCAGATGCAGAGGCACATGATTTCTTCTCTTCAAGAACTACTTTGTTCCTATGTATTTTAGGAACAATTGTTAGAGTTGAAGAAAAGCACCACCTTTGTGCCTACCAAAATACACCCCGAATCCCTTTGCAACGCCACGCTCTCAAAGAGATTCCTTCGCATTAAATCATATTTGTCAGGACGCCAGCATGCCATGAGTACGACGTATAATTTAAAAAACAAACAAAACTTCATACAACAATCTCTTTGCTGAAGATAGGAATTGCACAAGGTCGGTATCTGGTTTAAGTTACTCTATGTCCTAAAATACACGAGGCCAGGTCCTCTGGACACAGTGCAGCTGCTTTGAGCAATACTGCAGATAAAATCTGATACTGAAGATGGCTTAGACAGATTCCTGTGGTGGAATAAAGTTATTACACAGGAACTCTTGGGGCAGTATTCCTGCTGCCCAGTGCAAGTTGGAGGCTTGCAGCAGACTCAGCTGGGAGGCACCAGCCTCCTCCAGATGGCAACTGAGAGCAAACTGGCAGCAGCTTCTCCTGAGATGTGAAGCCTTGATTGCTCTCTAGGAACCAACCCCAGGGATTCTGAGCTCCCAGCTGCAGCCAGGACAGTGGTAAAAGGGGCAGGTAACCAGGCAGCCCTCCACAATATCGGTATCAGCTGCTTTTCGATCCCCCAGGACTACTACGGAGAGCCGTAAAATAAAGCAGCCTTGCTGCTGCTCTGTTCTTAGATTACCAGAGATTAGAGCAAGGAAGTGTAAAGGTGAGGTTTAAATCATTTCCACACATCTCCTGGTTCCTACCCATGTGCCCAGGATCCAGGTCATTTTAATCAGCTCTTTATAATTTGTCACTGCGACAGTACGAATACTAATCCACCACAACGTGCTTCCTGCCAGGCACCCGAACATTAATCCATAAACTGTGCTCTTATATCATGTGTAGATGTATTCCTTGTAACTGCTCACGGCTGGCACAGCCTGTTAGCAATGCCTTCTTTCCTACAATACAGACAAAATAGCACTGTACATAAAGCAGCAGGCTTGCCTGCAGTGGGCCATGCAAAGGTTATGTATTTATTTGCATACACGTTAGTTTACTTAGACACTTCTTAGTTTTGGAAATATAAAATTAACTTCTTTACTTGCAGTTACTGACACCTGAGAAAAATTAATTTGCTTTGGTCTGACTGTATTTGGCAGAAGAAAAGCCTTCAGCTCCTTCTGGAAAAAGTACCTCGAAAGCTCAAAATATTAAAAAATTTTAAAAAAAAATCCCACACCAAAAAACAAGGAACAAAATCTGGCCACAAGACTCTAAGTGTGAACAAGGGTGTAAAACGGCATTAACGTTTACTAACATGCTCAGAAAACAGCATGATAACTTTGCCCAACTGTCACAGAACCGATCTGCTGGACTTAGCAGCAGCTCAGACCTCTTAATATTAATAAAATCATTCCCCAAGACTTAATTCAGTAAAGTACTGAGGAGCTGATGTCAGGAAGAGGTGACAAAGGGAGGAGTTTCCAGGCACACTCTTACATATGGCACAGTTAGTGAATCTTCTGAGTCTGCAGGAGACGGTTTACAAGTATCTCCTTTATAAAAAAAAAAAAAATTAACAACTTTTCCTGTTGTTCAGATGTCTGAAAAAAGAGCAAGAAATATCTGCAGGGGATTTCAAGATTTCCATTTAACTGGCAAGAGAACTCGGTTCCAAAAGGCATCTCATTTTTTTCTGTTCTGAAGAGTGAAGAGCTGTAAACGTTGAAAGACAGTATCAAAGGCACCCTGACGAGTGCAGCACTACCTTCATTTGTGTGACACTAGTTTTACTTTTTAAAATAGCTTGGCAACAAAGCAAATTAAGACAAATAACCATCCCCTCTCCCATCTGTGCAGAACTTAACAGAGAGCTATCAGTACCCTCATAATACGTATTCTTTTCTCGCTGATTTCACAGACCACAGGCTCCTTCATAAAGCCATCCCAGCTCTGCGCATCAAAAGGCATGCAAGAGTTGCCCACAAAGCTATACGAAGATTCTCGTCAAGCCTAGGGGTTTTACTCAGAGTAAATTGGTTTTGGTAAAGGCTCTATCTTCAAAACACCATGTTTTTATGCAGAATGCGTACACTTGCCAAATATAGTAACAAGGTACAATAAAATAACAGATATACAGGATACATTTAATTAGCTCCAGTTTTGCAGGTAAAATCCAGTCACTTTTTCTTTTGATAAAGCATCATGCACAAACTGGGACCACTAAATGAGGGTGGCCATCATTATGCTCTTCTGTTAAGGGCTGGATGACAAACCTCTGCGTGGAGAGTCCAAGTTACAAAGACATCCCAGACCAATAAACAGGTCTCACCTTTTCTTCCCCTTCATTAAGAAGGAAAGTGAAGCAACAGCCCCACAAGGACCCATCAGAAAGCACAAGCACCCAACCTGTTGCAGGGGCATCACACCATCCATCTTCCTAAAGCTGTCAAGAAATGTTTGTCATTCCAATACTGCTTGCATCTCCTGAACGCTAAGATAACATGCCCATCAATCTCAGCTAGAGTTAAAAGAGAAGTTGAAAAATAAATAGTTCTGAGTCATGTTACTAAGAGGGATTCCACACACTATTAATTTTAGCCTGGAAACCAATTAAGACACCAAATCAGCATTACCTCCTGCGTTTTTTTTAAGGTATAATGACCTATTCGTTTGCTTAAATTTATTTGTTTTATGACAGTGATCCTTTCAAATGCTTTAGGAGTTTAAACAAAAATAGTATTAGTCCTGGCTTCTGGTAAGAGGAGAATTTTGGTGAAAGGAGGTCAAAGATGTGACCAAGACAGCATGGTCCTCTCTATCTCAGTCGGCCATTTCAGTATTTTCAGTAGGGCTCTCTATGTCAATAGGCCATACTTAAAAGAACAACTATAAGGAATATAATGGCATAGAAGCATCAGTGTGGCAGAATAAATGGATTTCAGGCAAAACCCAGGGCACTCTGTCAATATTTCTACAACATGGTGACCAGAGGGAGGGCTCCCTGCCTGCCCCAGCGGCTCGGGCCTTCAGCCGCGCACACCACGGACGTCACCACAGAGCAGCCCCGGACCTGCAGCACCTTTTTAATACCAACGTGCAAATGCTGCTCTTGGCAGATTTGTCTCCCAGGTGCCTCAAATGTCACACATGTTTGCTAAGTGTTAGTCCAGTACGGAGTTTCCTGACTGCTATGGAGAAAAGAAATCAGCCCCGCGGCCCCACTCCCCTGGGTGGGAGCAGCCACAGAGAACTGACTGGGGGTCTTTGTGGGCTTAAAGCTGGGCTTTGCTTCGTGGACATTTCTGGCATAGTTTTTATTTTCCATGGAACTAAACCCAGAAACATGGGAATTCTTTCTCTGATAACAGAAGCGCATCGCAGCAACTAATCCTTGACCAAAATCTGAATGCCTTTATTCAGGAAAGCAGGAACACACGCGTTCACAAAAAAAAGATCAGAGACCAGCATCGAAGTCCAACTTCCACTGCTGGCAAATGCAAGGTAAGTAATTTCATTTGCTTGTCCCAGAGCCCAGGGTGGTGCATGATGCCATCCACCCCAGAGTACCTATGGGCAAGCATAAAAAATTAAAAAATACAGAAAGATACCAGGTCTTCTCATGAGAAGGTTGTAAAATCAAAAGAGTATATTTCCTAGAAGCTCTCAAAATTTAAAATAAAATCATTACAAACTGGAGCTAAAACGAACACTGTAGTATTACTCTGACCAAAAAAAAAAAAAAATCTGTTGAAACTACTTTTGGACTAGATTCAGAATTCTTCAGTACAGAAAGTTCTATGCTTGAGGAACACCAACTTTGCCACTCAAAACCAAGTTTGCAACATCAAGTTCTTATTCCAAAATAAAAGTACTGATACAAAACATTCCTGAGGAAAAAAAGTCTGCTTTAAAACTCACATCCTGCTAAAATCCAAATGAATTTCCCTAGGTAGGCCTGCCCCTAAATGTATACCACCATTTAATTACACTGCAGTTCCTGTGCAGACAAGTCCCAAGATGCACTTACATGATAATCGTTAAATATGAAGTGGTGAAATGAATTGCAACATTTAGTAATGCCTCTTACGAACTGAGATTTATAGAGGAAACACGAAATAAAACTAAAAAAGCACATGTTTACAACGCCTGCATGTTGTACTGAGCAAAAAAAGTCAGATATAAAAAAAGTCATTGACAATCATGAGCAGCTGGGCACAGCATCTTACCAAAAGTTCTGCTGCAGAACACTCAGCCCACCTACTCATTTAGCTCATATAGAGCATTAAAATTAGAATGAAATCTAATTAGGTTTTATAAGTCATTTAAACACATCGTGAAAACAGTCTGCAGACTCGTGCTATTTAGTAAATACCATTTTTTGCTTAGCTCTGTGCTTCAGCTCTTGTTTAAACTGAGTGGTGGAAAGTTCAGGTATAATTCTCAGTTTCACTGTACGAAAAAATGAAAAAAAAACAATTTTGCAAAACAATCATCTGTACATGGCTGCAGAAATGACATAAGTACACATATCAAATGTGCAAAAGCAAACAAAAAAAAGAACAAAATAACAGTAATCAGGTAAAAGGAACTCTGAATGCAAGTGCCCTGTTGCAGCAAAAGGCAGCTGAGCATCAAACTCCTCCATGCACCTTGGCAATTCCTGCCTAAACATCCACTCATACCAGTAAAGCTCTGAGATGTATTTTCTCCTCTGAAACATACACAAAACAGGTTTGGAGGATTGCTCACATGGTTATAAGCACTTCATTTCCACACAAGCATATGCATTTACTATATAAATATTTATAGTTTGGCAGTTCATTCTCCAAATCTGCATGGGTTTTCTCTGTTGGGTTGAACCAGCGAGATTTCCCCTGAATTTCCACATTTCCAGATGCTTTGCTCGAGCAGCCTTGATGGAGAACAGTTGTGCCTATTAGCAGACAAGCTGCTGACAACTCAGCCCGGCTTCTAAAAGCTGGCAGAGAGATAATCTGGCACCACGATCTGATAAGCTAAAAAGAAGAGGCACGGTGGCCTGCAAACACTGCAGAGCTGGGGGAAAATCCTGCTCAGCCCCGAGCCCGTCCTTGGGGAGCTGGAGCTCCTGTCCCACCAAGGACAAGGCTCGTCCTGGTCCAGCAGCCTGCTGGCTGACATTGCTCCCTTCCTGGCAGCCACACCTCTCACTGAAAGAACAAAAAAGGAAAGAAATTGTTGCTCCATGAAATTTGAAGAAATTAACCACATATATTTAAAATAGGGTTCTTCCTCTGGCTCAGCTGCGTAAAATATGATGAAGGCAAAAAAAAAAAAAATCTGTTGATTGTATTTTGCTACATCCTCTTGCCTTTTATCTCCATAAATAAGAAGCAAAGTATAACTTCTTCATTTCACAAAAGGCGTTGTTTTGGGGGAGGACAAACAGAAAACACATCGGGGAGGCTGGGGGTGTTTGCAGCCAGCGCTCTCACTACTGCTGCAGCTCTCCAGCCACCACCTTGGCACTGCTGCTGTCACCAAGCACCGGTACCAAAGGGCACGAGCAGAACAAGGGACAGCAAATGTGGAACCGATGAGATCAGCAGTGCATCTCCACCTCAGCTGCCCACTTCCCAAACCCCTTTCTTGCACAGCTTCTGAGCAGGCCAGCAGCCACCGTGCAGAAATGCCACCCAGGACCAGCAGCATTGCACTGCACCTCCTTGGCGTGCGTTTCCGTAACGCCATGGCCACCTATTTCCGTGGGGACAGCAGGGACGAGGGGAGCTGGGGCTCACCCCCTGGGACAGCACACCCCGGGCAGGATGGGTCCTGGCAGCGCTGCTCCCCCCGCCCCAGCAGCGGGGCCGTCCCGGCTCCCCCCGCACAACCCACAGTGCTGTGCCAGACCAGGCAGCGGCTGTGTTCAGGGAGCACTGGAGTCCTTCCAGCGTAGATAAAATCTGATTTTTTCCATGCAAAGAACAAAAAAACTCATCAAAAATATAAAGCCTCATTTATACTCTTACACTCCTCCTCAGGCAATTGGTTTTGGCCACTGTTGAGAGACAGGATTTCGTTGTGCTGACCCAGAATGACTTTCCCGATGCATTTTCCAGGTGAAGGGAATTCCCTCCCTCTCCCTGCCGCCCTCCCACCCGCTCCTTAATTAAGTCGGTACCGACAGAAACGCTGCTGGAAGTGCTCAAAAAATACATTTGTGGGTAGGTTTGGGGAAACACACCGTTAGCCATTATTTTACTATTTATTTATCATCTTTAAACTGATGAAAAGTAGATAACAAGGAGGATTATGGAAATTAGCAAAGAAGAGGGGGAGAAAAGCAGAAGGAAATGTGTCCCTCACTTCTGAACCTCCGCCAGGGAACGGGGATCTCTTCAAGAATGCAGCTAATTAAAAATATCTTTGAGAAAGCAACGTGGCAGAGGGGAGGGATGTTTAAGCGGAGCTGTCAGAGCTCAAAGCCCCGCAGCAGCCGGGCTCTGGCCGGGAGCACACGGGGCCGCAGACATCAAGGCACTCGCACGGAGCCGAGCTGCCTCCGCGGTCAGGTTCCCCCAAATACCTTTTCCATGAACTAATCAAATAGGCATTTATCAGCCAGAAGAGGAACACGCTAACCAAAGGGTTTTATGGAGGAGTTTTTCCCTTCATAAAGAGTCCCGAAACTTCCAGTCTAGAAGGTCTGAGATTATCAGGGCAGAGCCAGCCCGGCACAAAGCATCCTTGATGTCTAGACCAAATGAAAAGATTAGCAGGTCTGCGGCGGGGGCCATTACACCAAGCCCATGCTATTTTTCCAGCGGATGCTTTCATAATTAAATATCAAGTAACAGGAGGCACTTCAACATTTATGTCAGCCTCACCTAGGAAAATAATAAAAAAGTTTTTGTACCGAGAAACAGAAAGTATTAAAAACCACTCTGTGGCTGCGGCGGCAGAAATGCAGAGCTCAGAGCAGTGTCCTGCGGGGAGGGGAGCGCCGGGCTGGCAGAGCAGGATGCCCAGCACATGGAGCCTGCAGCTGATGGGGAAAAGGGGGACGAGCAATAAAAGCCAGCAGAAAACTTTCCTTCTGGTTAGCAGTCACAGACCAATAGGCTCCAATTGCAATTAAAACGTGGTGGCACCAGCAAGCACATCGAGCCCTCCCAGCAGCAAGGGTCTGCTGAGGGGCAGTGGGGCTGCCTCCAGAGCAGGGTCAGCGTTCCAAAATTCATCGAATTTAGCAGTTGGTTTCTCCTGGAAGAAGGGCACAGCTTGCAGCAACAGAGAACGGCCCTCAGGGCAGGCTCTGCCGTCTCTCCTTTTCTCCTGGAAAGGTAACAGTGGGTGCAGCCATCAGCTCATGGGATGCAGAGGTTCCTGCTGGCCACAGGAGCTGTTCTGCACAATGCCAAGAGATCACGTCTTCAGTGCAGACAGGGCTTTTCGTGGGAGAAAAAGAAAATAAGATTCCAAACGGAATGAGTATTTATTAAAGAAATCAGCAAAGAAAAATCTGTTCATTGACATTCATACTTTCTAGGTAATTTCATCAAAATTTAAGAACACGGGCCAAAGACTTCATGGGGATGTTCTGCTTTAAGCCCTGAAGTCCCTCACCCCTTGTTGAAGGAAATCCCCCCGTGCTGATGGGGCTGAGTGTCTGTGACACGTAGGCAGCCACGCCAAAGGAGCGGGATTACCATTTTATTAATTGCTCAAAATTTACAATGCCCATTCGCCAGCATTGCTCTCCAGTTTACAAACATCCCCTGCTCCCTGCCCTGCTTGGCACAGAGGGATTCACCCAGCTCCTGGCCCCCACTGCCTCTCCCCGCTCCCAGGGCCACGGCTCTGCAGGGCACCGCCTGCTCGTGGCATCCATCACTCCTTACCTCCATGGAAATGCAGGCTTGCCTGTGCTTTTTTCACACTACTGCACAGTCATGCTCTGATTAAGAAAACTGGTTGGTTTTTTTTTTTTTCTTTTCCAGTTCTTTCTGCCTGAAAAGCCTTCAGGCTTGATTCAAGAGCAGATAATTCTCTGAATGAGAAAGCAAAACCCGGCCATTAGCCTAGGTCAGGTCCTGACAGCCCACGGACTGATCCTGGAGAGGCTGCCCCATGTTTCCACGTTCCCTCTCGCATTCCCACACTCTCCTATTTAAATCCATAACTCATTCAGGACGTGAACCACCGTAATCTAAATTCAGAGCCTCTCAAGGATCCCGCTTGTGGCTGGAAAACCTCCACGCCTCCCAGCTGGGAAAGTTTCATGAAAGAGCTTAATTCTCCAGCTTTGTGACTTGGGCAGAGCCACATGCAAACACCGGTGTGTAGTGCACACAGAGGTGTGAGGTGGGGCTGGGTGTGCAAACACAGGGGCAGCTGCTGGCAGCGTACGGAACCGTGGCAGAGCACTTCCAGGACCCTGCAACTCTGCCGTTCCTTTTGGGAGTGCTCCCATCAACGTCCATCACTGAGCATCCCTGGGGAGGCTGCGACGGGTGTGAAATTTACTGAAAGTGAGAAGCGAAGTGGGACCGAGGGAGACATAAATTGTGTGGGCAATTTGCAATGTGTGCTGTAAACCCACCCGGGGGGGCAGTGCGGGTTAGAATTACTCTGCTCCCACTGCCACCCCGCCATGAACACGGGGCTGTGCACTGAAGAAGGATCTTCTCAGGTATTTTTCAGGAGTTTCTATAAACTACAGAAATGGACAGTCAGGACGAGCAATTCTCACAAAGAACTATGAAAAAATTGAAAAAAATTGTCAGTGCTGGGACAAAAGCTGTTCTCTAAGGGTGTGCTCGGCAGAGGCAAGCAATCCCTCCAGAGCTGTCCCAGGGAAGTGAGATCCAAGCCCTGCTATTACCCAATCCTCACATCCATCAGAGGAACCACACGCTACCAGCAGCATCAGCAGGGACTGAACCTCTCCCAGTGGGGTGAATCCCTGCTCTGCTTCTATAGCTTTCAACCTGCACGCACAGAAAGCCAAAATCCAACCAGCTGCAAACCCACCAAAGCCAGCCACTATCATTTCTGATCAAAAATGTGAACACTTCCCATGTGCTGTGGGACCCAGAGAGAGCTGGGCACGAGGACTAATGAACACAGAGCATGTAGAAAATACCTTTCACCTTGTGAAAACAGCCTTTACTTTCTTAGCAGAGCAAAGCCTTATTCCATATGATGCTCATTTAATGTATAACTGCTCCAGCCCTTGGAGCAGACCCAATGGCATGCCCAGCTGGGATGCCCAGCAGCACCAGGCAGGACCCAGCGGGGCCAATACCATCGGGCACATCCTGTACCCAGCCCAACCCCAGTGCATGTGGGGCTCTGGTGCCTCTGTAGGGCAAAGCACACCTGTCCTGGCTCTGAGAGGAGTTCTCAACGAGATTTCACTGCAGAGAGCCTTGCCCCAGCCAAGGCAGAAGCTGCCTCTGCTCCTTCTCACTTTGCCCAGAGATGTGGGGGTGCCCATCCCTGCAGACACTCAGGCTGGGGGGGCTCTGAGCACCCTGATGAAGCTGTGGGTGTCCCTGTGCATTGCAGGGAGTGGGACCAGGTGGCCTTTAAAGGTCCCTTCCAACTGTACTGATTCTGTGATTCTCTCCATCGCATGCCCCACATTTCCCAGCCATGCTGCAATGCTGCCCCAGCACCGTGCCTTCATGGAAACCCATCTTCCTGGAAATAGCACGAAGGATTCAAACCTCTGCCGTGAGAATGTATTTCCCTGAAGCATTTGCTTAAAAAAAAAGTTACCCAGCTCCCCACTCTGTGTCTCTATGGCTCATCCTGTCCCTGTCTGTAAGCAAAGCGGGCACACGCTCACTGCTATCCATGCAAATGGCCACGGGAAAGAGAAGCTTGGTGAGAAAACAACGCTGAACATCCCCTGTGGCAGTGGCTGCAGTGCAGGCAGCAGACACCGACAGGTGTAACCGATAGGATAGCCTAAGCCAAGGGAACAACCCAAAGCTCAGGCAGCCTGCCCATAGCCAGAGGCTGCACACACACAACGTGAGGAGGGTGCCTGTGCACCGGGACCGTGCTCGGTCACAGCACACAGCTCGCTTCCCACAGGTGAAACTGCGCAGCTATCGGTGCTTCGGATAACATGTCTTAATGGCAAAACACAGCAGGATGCTCCTGCCTGCTCTTTGTGTGAATCAGAAACAGGCAGCGTGCACAGCCAGCCCTCCCGCCCGGCCCCTGGCTGTCCCCTGCGGCAGAGCCCCGGCCTTTTGCTCGGGAAACACAACAGCCATCAAACATTCCTCTGTGAGTATCAGCAGCGCTATAAGGAAATTATTTTTATTCCTCATTATATAGAAGATTACCTGAGAGGCTGTTACTATTAACTGCAATTAGCATGGCGCAGCAATTCGTATTTTCCAAACCCAGATACAGACATTAGCAAAATATTTGCCAGTAGAAAGCTGTGCTTTTTCCCATTGCGTGGGAAACAAATTATAGAATTTGAGCGATTTGTGTCTTTACAATTGAGATGGGAAGCCTGAACAAGACTTATCATGCAAATGGCACATTGGGGATAGTTTCAGCAGCCTACAAATCATTCCGAGGCTCTCTGACTCACTCACAAACAAAATGTTCTTTTTCTGAACTCCCTTACAGGCAGACTTTACTACAGAGAAAGGAAAGCTTAAGAAACCACTGAGAAGAAAACACTAATAAAAATTTATAAAGAAAAATCACTTGTAAAACCATCATTATTGAGAATTATATTTGGACTCCAGGCTGAGAACTCGGCTGATGTAAATCTATCCTAATGCCATTTAATTGAGTTATAGAGATGTAAACCGCAAAAGAATTCACTCCCAAGCCTACCAGGAAAACAATTTCTGCTCACATTCTTTGCAAATGTTGGTCACTATAAACACATAATAAACATGCAAGGATGAGCCACACACACACAGGGGGGTGGGCAGGGGAATATTATGTACTCCTGAAGAGCTTTACAATGCTTACCAAGGCTCAGAGCAAAGGATGCACTTCCCCTTATGGCAGACCAACCTGAGCACGAATCCCAGAATCATTAAGGTTGGAAAAGACCTCTGAGGTCATCTAGTCCAACCAGCCACCTACCACCAACATTGCCCACTCAACCATATCCTTAAGTACCACAACCACACGTTTTTTGGAGCATCCAGAGACAGCGACCACCACCTCCCTGGACAGCCTGTTGCAGTGCCTGACCACTCTTTTGGAAAAGAAATTTTTCTTGAGCTTTTCATGAGTCACACTCCTGACCTCTGAGCCTCTGGAGGCTTCAGGAAGGGGGTAGAGGTGGAATGAAGCAGGGATTCAGGAACATCTACAGGAAGCCACGCTGGCAGCACTGACCTTGTAGATCCATGCGGATCTTGGCTGGCATTGGGCTCCCCGGCACCACCAGCCCAAAGCCGTGCACATCCGGAGCCACCATGGCATCTTCCATCCAACGCGTCCTCGCGCGCTGCTTCTTCCATGCCTGAAAGCAATAGGCTGCAGGGGAGCTGGGGAAGGGGTTGTTTTAACGTCAATCTATCACAACGCTTTCAGTACGTGACAGCTTAAACAATACTTCTCAGACAGAAGCAAAACATCTGACATTTTGTCGCCTTGAATCACCACCAAAAAGCTGAATTTTGGAGCACAGAAGAGTTACAAACCCAACAATAGAAGAATAATAAGAAAAAAGCGCGTACCAAGGGATTTCTCAGTAAAAGAGTGATATACTAGACCAAAATAAAAGGATATACCATATGTCGAGTAATAAAATTGGCAAACCTAGCAAGGTTCAAATGCTGCCATTACACACATCTGGGCAAAACGGGAAAAAAATCATTAAGCAATCTGAGAACCCCCAAACAAAGAAACTGTAAAATTCTGAACTGTAAAGCAAAGGAAACGCACTTAATCCCTCAGGAGTTGAAGTATGTATTTCGACTGGGCTATCCCATCCCTGGCGAGGCCGTGGAAGCACACCAAAACCTACGGACACAATATAGGCACTGTGCGCTGCGGGCTGGCGGCCAACTGGCCCCGTACCCGGCGGCCCAGGCACCTGTTGGGTTCATCATCGGCAAATGCCGTGCCTCTTCGGGGCATGCAGGGAGGAAAAATACTCTCTGAAGTGCCCGTTTTCTAGCAAAAGCACATGACTGTGCACTGGGAATGTTTTAAATTGGGATTACCATCTGCAAAATGAGCCTCCTTCAAGGCTGAAGGAGTTGGGACTTTCATGTTCTGAAGCGATGGGCAGGGAGCAGCGGCTCCACTTTCCACTGGAGGGGAAGCAGGACAGATGTGGCTTAAGAAATAGAAGCCTTACAGCAGGACAGCTCTTTTGGGGTCCCACGGTGCCACCTCCTCCTCCAGACTCTTGGACTGGCCCAACTCACCCAGCACTGAGCCGCATCACTGCGGGGTCTGGGGAGGGTTTGCTGCTCAGACACCAACTGCAGCAGCTAGGGCATAAATGTAGGAGGAAACTGCGCAGAAGGAAGCATCTCCTGCTGCCTTGGATTGCAACAGTAAAAATATATTTATATATAACCTAATGCAACATTGACATCAATTGCATTTTTTCCTCTTTTCTCTTTTTCTCTCTCTAGTTTTTCTTGAGTTCTCGAGATTCTTGGCAACATGGGAAGGTTTGCCACCACCATTGCTTTGCTGTTTATTGAAGGAGGAGACAGCGTGGTGCCAGTGGGGCACCCAACGACGTGAGGATGGCACCGGGGTGTGCGGCAGTGCTGGGGGAGTTGTGCAGAGCCCTTGGAACTGGAATTTAAGTAAAAGGGGTCGGGGTGGAGATCAGGGGGAGAAAGGGGAGAGAGAGGGAACGTGGTGGGCTGTGGGGCTGGGGAGACTTTCCAGAACACAAGGGACGAAATGTGATTATAAATAAAAATAAAAAATGCAAGAGCAAGACATAAAGGGAAACACTTTGAAAATGAAGAAGGCTTTGAACAACAGCGGGGCGTGAGCGGAGGAAATCAGAGATGCTTTGGGATGCTGAGCAAGCAGAAAGGGAAATCTCTGCCATGCCTTCCATCCCGCACAGTGCCTCCTGTCCGGGGCTCCTGGAAAGGCACACGGTGTGCTTGGGAAAGTCTCCAGCCCCGGAGGAAGCCCACGAAGGAAGCTCTCTATGGGGACAGGACGCTGGGTGTTATCCAGTCTTCCAGGATTTCAGCAGTGTCGGCGGAGGGGTACAGAGCTTTTCTGGTGCTCATAGTGGGTTGGGAAGGAAAAGCTTAAAAACAAAGAACCGAATTCAGCTTTTGGGAAGGGGGGTTCTGTTGCAATTACTTTTCACTTTTACTTAAACAAACCTCGACAGCCTCGAGCGATTTGGTGCAGTCCTCTTCCTGCCATTCCCAAATTAAAACAAATAAAGATCTGAAAACGGAGGGCACTGGTTTTTCCATCCCAGATTCCAGCTATTTGCTTCAAACGGTATTGCAAATTGTACTCAGAGACGACTGCAAAAGCTGCTCCCTTATCTCAGAGCAGATCTGGGTATAAACCATTCCTCTGCTGCATGGGGCTGCAGGTTGGGAGCCCCTGCACACCGCGGCGTTTGGACAGGGCTGCAGAAACGGCGAAAAATCGATTCTCTTCAGTTTCCCCAAGTGTGGAAACCAGGGCTTTTTAAACCAAATTAAGCCCCCAAATGTAATTAAATCCATAAAAGCTACGAGGAAATTGAGTCTGTACCACATTGTAACGCTCGCGTTTATAAACAGCGGAAAAAAATCCACAGGAAAAAACACATTAAGTTCCATACATTCGTGTAACAAAGTAAGGAAACTCTTTGGTAAGTTACACTTTTATGTCATCCAATTACCAAAGCCAACACGTGGGATCCCAGCGCTCCCATCCGCGCCGGCACGGCAGCGAGGGCTCGGCCGGGTCGCGGCGTGGGCAGGAGGTTTAGAATGTTAAAATAATAAAAATAAATGGGGATTAGGTGCACTGCTGCTCGCAGGATTGAAAACATCACCAAAAAGAGGAGAGAAACAGCATCAGACAAATTTGGGTGATTCTGGGCTGTAATAACATTTTTTTTTTTTTTTTATGATGCAGAAGGAAAAATGGATGGAATACTCACAATTACTTTTTGTGAAATCTCACTGCTTCAAGAAATCATATTATGTACGATTTCAATATTTGTTATTATTATTATTTCAAAATATAAGGTATCTTTTGTCAGTAATAAAGTACTATACTGTCCTATACACACAGAGTGAAATCAGTTTAAGGGTGAGGTATTTTTGTATTCAGCTATTTGAATTGCACTTAAAGACATTCTAAGGACAGCCTCTCACCAATTGCTCGGTTGAAACAAGGATTTCTGTTGCACTTATTTTCCTAAAATGCTTCATCTAAGACGTTTGAGTCTGCATAATGCTATTGATCTCCAAAGGCTTCTCCAGAAATGACACTTCATTCCCAGAGGTAATCTCAGAGTTGAACATCAAAGTTCACATTACTTTTCTTCATGTATTTTTTTTTAACATTTTCTTTATTTTTTTACTTTTTCTCATTTTGGAAGACTTTATAAAAGCCAAAGAGCACACGATCTTAAGCAGTGTGAATCTTCAAAGGATTGCTAAAATATTTGATGATTGCATCCAGGAGCTAAATAATGGGATTTCAGGGCAGTAAATACTTCTACCATATTCTGTGTAGAAATTATATATAGGGAAAAGCACTATTATCTGATTGAAATGCAGAAGATCACTTAAAGCAAAGCGCTGGGTGTCTGTAAAGGCCATAACAAAATGCAGCCATTAGCATGCTCATCCGATTCCCGATTTTCAATTGCAATGAAGAAAACCTCATAGATTTCCAATATCACATACTAAGAAATCTCATAGATAAGGATTATTTATTTTCACCCCACCATGTTTTTTAAGGACACCGCAGCCAGCTCTCTCCTCTGCGTTTCTGCAAAAGCACGAGGCACGGGAAACAAAGATTTTGGGATAAGGAGGGAGCGCGTTGTCTCAACCGAATCCCCACGGCTTTCCCCCAAAACGAGGAGCATGTGAAAAGTGAAAGAGAATCTGGCCAGCCGAGAACCTGGAGCTGCAGAGTGCCTGGTGAGAGCACAGAGGAACAAACCACGCTTATCTGATGGCTCGGAGCAGGAAAGTGGAGGAGGAGGGAAGGACGTGGGCTACCCCGCGCGTACCTTTCGCAACCGGAGTAGGAGAGACCGTGAAAGGAAATATCACAGCTCCAGGGGTCCCTGCAGGGCTGTAAATCTTTGGGCTCTTGGGAGCAGGTTAAAAAAAAAAAAAGAAAAAAAAAAGCATTTCAATCATTAAATAATAAAGAGCAGTGCTGAAACCTTCCTGGTGATAGCATGTGCAATCAGGTGTTGGCCAGACGGGCTGCAAGTGATTTACAGCGCGGGGAGAGCTCTCGGTGAATACAAAAAGATGGATCTAATTTACCAGTATTAAAAATCAACATGTAGATTTGGATAAATTCTCTAATCTCACAATGAATTTTATCACGTGGGAGTTCTTGGCCAACTCTTTGTGGTTTCTTAAATAGTTTTATGAGCCGAGGGAAAAGGATGAATGAAATTTTTCATTTGTAGGAACCTTATGAATGCTAAACCTTGGTTTCCAACTAAAAAGCTATTAGGTTAAACTTGGAACAAGCCAAAAAAGATCTGATCGCTGCAATAAATACCAAAAAACCAACAGCTTCATCATTAAGAAGCTCTTTCCTTTAGCAAACAGCTACGGATCAGCCGTGGAAGGATGGGGAACAAAGAACAGGAGCAGCATTTTATCCTCTATCGAGAATCGCAAGTTAAGAGGAGTCAAGTAAAGGACCACGGCGGGCTCCTTGTGACTGGGATCTATGCACTACAACACTGCCAAAACCCTCGGAACCACCCAGTGCTGCTCCACGCTGCTCCTTCCCAGCACAGCCCCCCGCATGCAGTTGTTACAGCGAAACCAAAATACACCCATGGAATAAAAAATTTACACCAGGGCAGAACAGGCCGAACGTTAAGTGGCAGATGTGAAGGGGAACGGTAGATTTTCACGAATTTTTTTGAAAAATGCTGCGAGTTGCTGACAGAGAAGAGACAGAACGAAATGACCCTGTGAGCTAATTGAATTCCCAGAGCTCTTTCTAAACAGGAAGGGTTTGGTTTACTTAAAAGATCTCCAGCATTTTACAAGTGCCGTTCATTTTTTTTTCATATGTGCATATACTTTAATGCACTGATAATGAATTATAATTTAGATCCAATTATTTATCATTCTAATTAAATTACACAGCAATATAGGATTTCAGATATTGATTTAACCAACCTAAAGCAGCATGATGAACGATTCTACTGCAGGAAACAAAAACTCCAGCGTTGCTCTAAAGAGGCTTTATAAATTGTAAGGACCCCAATCCTACAATTAAACTGCTCCCAGCTTTTAATCATGGTTTAAATGAGAGAGCTGCAGTGATTCTCCTCTCAATAAAAAGTTTTGCTTGCAGCTTGATCGTTTTCCTGAGTTAAATCACATTTATTTTTTCAAGATATGTCAGCACAAGACCATGCTACAAGTTTTAAAAATTTGCACCTTCACATCCATGTTTTTTCCCCAGAATTTTTCTTATGCAGAGGGAGAGCAGAGGGGGCAGCAGCGAAACAAAGGGCAAGCACTGCTGAGCGATTCCATTGGCACTGAGATACGTAACCTGTAACCCAAAAGTGTTCTGTTAGAGGGAGCGAGCTGAGACCGTTTCCTACAGCTGGATGGGAAGCTGGATGAAGCCATGTTTTTATTATCTTGTTTCTTATTCAACTTCTGGGTATCAAACCTGAGAAAGTAACTCTGGGCTTTCTTAATACACGCCTTTTGCATGCCTCAGACAGAGTGATATCTGCTAGAGGGATTCTGTCCCATCAAGCATTTGCTAAACAAAATCATATATATACGTGCATGTATTGGTGTGTTGCAGATGTATTTAACCCCTGGGTAAAACCCACCCACGTTGGGTGGGCTCTAGGAGTGGCACAGGGATGGGACAGACACAGAGGGTGAGCACCGAGCATTCCAAACACGCATCTGAGAATCCCCAAATTATCCTAACGCACCACCCCAAATAAATAAATCAACTATTTCCATGAAATCACTGCATTTCCACAAAATCTCCTCTTAGATTTATTTTGCTGTAATCCAGCTTACTTGCAAAATGTTAATGCAGCCCTGCCCGGTATCAATTAGTGCTATTACAGAGGGGTGACCCCTCACCCTCCCAGGCAATGATTAAGGGCCAGAAATTTCATTGATTTTGCTGTTAGCTCGATTTCCCTCGGCCATCTCGCCATCTAGGAAACACTTTCTGCCACTTGCTCTGCTTTCTACCAAAGGAGCTTCACCTCGTCTGCGAATTCCAACTGCTTCCACAATGCAAAGCTGCACTGACATCAAGGACTCACCCAAATTCAGAGCTCAGTGGCTGACAGCCATCTCGCAACAGTCTGTGGGTAAGGACGGGCAGCAGCCCCGTGCCGACGTGCAGGATGCTGTGCGGTGATCTCTCCCCAAACATCACAGCCACACTTTGTGAAGGGTTTGGAAGCTAAGTGTTAAAGCTGATTGTCAAAACAGATGTAAAAAGCAGGATTAAGTCATACTAACACAGTGCTCAAAACGCAGGAGACATTTAGGAAACAATAGTTGATGCCTCAACTCCAAATATTTAGAGTCCAAGCAACGTGGATAACACTATGAGGAGCTGAGCTGCTGAGGGGCACCCAGCCCATGGCAGGGGTTGGGGTTTTAAGGTCCCTTCCACCCCAACCATGACGTGGTTCTATGAATCTTTTTCCTGGTATCTTCTACCCAAGAACAGTTCTCCACCAATTGGGGGGAGATGGCACTGGGCACGTGGTGCCTCCACCTCTGCCTGGGCAATCACAGCTGAAGGGCAGCGGAGCTCATGGGGCCACCAAATGCCTCCCAAAACCTGAAATCAAATCAAATTGGCAAAGATGGATGAAAGGAGCTGTAAAAGTAACTGCTCTGCTCTGCTGAACACGGTCTGCCTCCATGGAAGTGGGAAGAGCAGAGTTACTGAGCCAACACCAACAACTGGAGCTGCTCGTTGTTTAAACCAGCCCTATTACACGTTTTCCCAAAGAAAAGCTAGAGAAAGCGAAAAAAAAAATAAAAAGAAAAGCACGGGAAGCAAGAGGAAGAAAGATACGAGAACCTGTGTCAGCCAGATTAATCCGAGTTTTAAGTAAAATGTGGAAATTTGACAACAGACGGAAAATTTTCCCTTAGACTAATTCACATTTATTTGAACAAATATTGAAAACATCGCACATCACAACATGCACTCGCTGAACCTCCACTCACAAGGACTCATTTCTCTTCTACTGTCAAGCTCCATTTTTCCTACTGACTTTAGATCCTGTGTAAGCCAAATATTTTTTCCAAGTTATCTCTAGCTTGCCTACATAAATACATTACTATCTGGAAGGACCCCTAATGTTCTTATGGGGGCAAAGATGCTGAATAAACACCAGCTTGGTTTTTATTTATATTAATGTTTTAAATAGCTTTTAAAAGATTCTAGGAAAGATGATTTTTATTTATAGCTTAGATTTTTCTGTGTCACATTTTTAAACAAAGGAGAGAGGGGAGAGAACCTCTGCCGCGCACACGGGCTGTCAGGCAGACATCAGGAAGGTGTATAATTTCAGAAAAGGAGAGGCCAAATTATCAAAATAACGTCATGTTTGCTTACATTACTGACTTCTCCCCCTGCTATTAAAGCTGAAACCCTGTGCTGCAGCGCGTGTTGTTTGGAGCAATACCCAGCGCTGCTGAGAAACCTGCCCGAAAGCTTCGCGGCATCGCTGCAGCCTTGAGAATAAGGAATTAGAAAATGTGACACTTGACAGGCAGCGGGTAACAAGGTGCAAAAACTGCAAAGTTGCTGTAGGTAGAACGAAAGCAAAGCAATGTAGTGGAAGAAAAAATTCCTGACAGCTCTGACACACGGGACCTATTTTTCTCCTTGATGCACATGCAGCTCTCCCGCGAGCGCGATGAGTTGTGCGCACGTGGGGAGAGAAGAGATCACTCCATCCAGCAAACCGGCCCCTTCCAAAAGATTGGGGCAGAACAGAAAGATGTCTTGGTAACTTCTGAGGCAACAAACCTGTTTGCAAAGGCTTTAGGTCACTTCAAAGTAGGAGCAGGGAAAGGCAAATGTTTAGAGCGGCTCAGTGAATGCCTAATGCCCCAAATCCATCACCTGTCTGCGTGCGAGATAAGCCCTGCGATCCCGGTCCCAAAGTAACAGCCCCATCAATCCAGCGGAAAGCAAGGATAAGGGGATGGATTGTAAAAAGTGAGATTTTGGTGATTAGAAAATATTGTTGAATAGCTGAATTACTCAAATGCCTCCACTGAATGTCATCCACAAATTACTGCGGGAAGCGGCCAACCAAGCCTCGCTACGGCACCGCGAGGGCCGGGAGAGCAGCTGGAGGACAAAGGCAGTGGCTAAAACACTCTGAAACCACACCAAGGTGCCGTGCTGTAGATGTAAAGAACACAACTGGGGTGGCAAACCAGTTCGTGACACTGTGACCTGAGTTTTCTGTGCTCTCCAGCACACTTTAGGTTAAAATGTTAATTGTTACCTTTAACGATGGGACTGCAGAGCGGGCGGCCCCTCCGAGCCAACGGTGGGCTCTCCACCTGCCCGTTTATACAGACTGCAGAGAGGCTGATTAAATGTGATTTCTGTTATTTTAGAGATGGCAAAACGCAGAGTCTTAACGCAGCTTTGTAAGTTACAGGATGCACCTCTTATCTTAATTGAAACGTAACCACGTCGCCCTTTTTAAAGGCACAACGTATGCCCACACCTTTTTTTCTTTATAGTTAATTCTTAGGGACGTTTGTCAGCTCTAATGAAATTTCCTCCTCAATAAATAAAGCTTTCCAAATGAGAGGGAAAAAAGTCATTGAAGGAGAAGAAAATCCTATGAGGAGCAATACAGTCCTGCCAGCTTGCCAAGAAAGTGAGCTTAGTGTCAAAGTTCTTCAAAATTCAAAGGAAATTCATTCTTAAAAAGCCCCATCTGGGGCTCCTCAGCACTGTTCTCCCATAACCAGGCTGATTTTCTCGCCAGGAATTGCACCACAGCAGACAAAGGGGTGCAGCACGTCCTTCCCTCTGCCTTCAGCCCCCACAAATGGGCTCAGGAATGCTCCTGGCACCGACCTGCTCTGCATGGACGGCCAGGGGTCGGCCCGCAGGCATCAGGCAAGGGGTGAATGCAAGGGAAAAGAGAGAAGAATCAAACCCATGGTAATAGCTACTTGCAACTGCAAAGCATGCAATAGGTTGTTTCTGAAGCACCCTTAGCCATTGCAAATCTCAGTGCTGAACCACACTCATGAAGCTTTAAGGTTGTTTTGCAAGATTTGAAAGAAAAAATGAAGGCATTTGGTAAATGTCCCATCGTAAACCATGCAGCAGTTGGGGTCGGCTGCTGGCAGGGACCCTCCCCTGCACACAGGTGCCCACGCAGCCCGGCTCCCAGCCCCGAGCTCGGTCCCACACCGCACACGGCTGGCTGCCAGCGACACCTGCACAAGGGCATCCCCGTGCACACACACTTAAATCCTCCCCTTCAATCGTTTCCAGAGTTCCTCCTCTCCTCATTTGTTATTAAATGACTGCACACCTAAATATTTGCAAATTAAAACTCATAAGGATTTAATAAAACAGACAGATACGAGAAAAGAGCTTAATAAGGATATAAACAAAGGGGGCTTCAATCCCACACCAAAATTGTGCAGAAACACGAAGGGGTAACCCAGCTGCCACCTGAAACTAACTGCGATCCCAGCGAGCAGCCCACGTGATAAATCCCGAGGTGCATCTTCTATGCATTGAAATGCTTTTTCTCTCCATTCAAAGTGAGCTTTATAACGAGTAGGAGCACAAATCTTTCTCTTCTAAAGCTGATAATTAATGTTGTTAATTTTAAGTTGCGCTCTCCATCCCGTAGGCAGCTACCTATTCGTTAAAGTTTTGCAGCTTTTGTCCCTCCCAGCAGACTCTCACCCACACGCTGAGGTTGTTCAAAGTTAACCAAAGTGGTGCAGAAATCCCACCTAAATCGTTGGCTCTTCGGAGCAGTACAGACTGCTACGTAACGCATCATATCCTGTTCAATATAACAGCCAAAACTTGGGAAACTGAGAAAACGTTACCATATGTGAGGATGGGTGCTTCTCTGCATTAAGAAGAGAAAATATTAAAAAAACGTCTTGCAAGCAACGTGTGCTGGTGTAACACAAGTAGAGCGTTGGAAGGGCCACGCAGCATTAACATGGAGCTCTGCTTGCTCCGAGGCTGCAGCACAGCAGTTCTGCACACTGTGCTTAGTCTTAAAAAAAGAGCATTGGGGAAAAAAATAATGAAATGAACCACCAGGCAGACTGTCTGGCAGCGAGGGGGGTGGCATTTTTGTTTGTTTGCTTTTCTGAATGCAAACACAGCCCCCAGCCCACGGCCATCGCTTCTGCCCATGGGACGTGGCTGCAGCCCAGCCCAAGGCTGAGCTCTGCCCCGGGAGCCCCCGTGCTGCAGCTCCTGCCTGTGACAGGCAGCACTGGCAGCCCAGAGTCCCATAACATCCCATTGAACCGAGATTTCCAAGGTACTCAAGGAATCATTCCTCACTCCACCGCACGCTGCAATCTAGACCTTGATCCTAAGTTATTTTGACAGAATCCTTTTAAAGTTCTCCATAGCAGAAAGGGGGGAAGCCGAGCAGATTTACATGCAGGAACTGCAAAATCTGGGCTGCGGGCTTTTTGTCTTTGCGGTTTGCTGCCATAATTTAAAACCCACACACAGCGCTGAAGGCTGAGCCCACCGTTAGGAACGCAGCTTCGGGATAAATTAAGAACACTCGTGGGAAGGAGGAGAGAACTTTCATGTGGCTTCCTGCAGGCTGCTTTGGCACAGCAGGCAAAGCAGGCCCCGTGCACAGTAGTGGATCGGCGACACGGCAGCCGCTGCCAGACACGCCGTGACGTGGGGCTGGATGCACGTGCGGGTGCAGCCGTGTGCCCGCTGCATTCCTGTGCCCTGGGAACGTCCCCGCATGTGCACAGACACTCACGTGCAGATGGAGACGTCCACGCTCCAGGAACGAGGCTGGAAGGGCTCCTGAGTGCGTCTGCGTGCCTGCCATTCGCATCCTCCTTGCTGTTCTCGGCCATTTGTTGCGTGAAAGAGAAGTGTTTGTTTTACAGGACCCCTCGTTGTCAAAATTAAACGTGTCCTTCAGATAATAAATGCGGGGTGTGTGCACAAAACAAACAGCAAATTAGTGAGACGGAGCAGAACGGCTCAGGGCTCCAAAACAAGAGCGAACTTGGTGTTTACTAGGCATCAAAAATAGACACCATGCAGTGCTTTTTTATAATTAAAAGCTCTATTTCTGGCCATGAGCGCAGAGTTTTCTCACGTTTTCCATCTTCTTGGACAATGATTTAATTCATGTTTTAATTATGTTACAGAGAGATTATTACTCTGTAACAGATAAACAGCATTAAGTCAGCTCAAAGTTATTCCAGGCGTTATAAAGCCACCTCGAGTCCCTTCCCTTCCGGCACAGCCCCGTCCCCTGCGAGTGTCAGAGCCCAAACACGGCCACAAGCTCCCAAGGGGAAACCCAAACTGCCTACACACCAAGCACAGCATTGTTTGCATATTAAAAAATAAAAATAAATTACGACTGTCTCACAGCACTTTTGATTGCTGCAATTATAAACCCAAAGGCATTCCCACGTTAGCAGTGGGTGGATGAATTAAATGGGATTTTGCTATGAGACGTCTTCTGTTGAGGTTCACTGCTCTATTTTCCAGGAGCACAGAGTAATATTCACGTTTATCTCTGTGGGGTAAATCCCACTCCTATTAAAGACAGCGGGAAATCTGCCACTGATTTTGGTCTGAGCAGGACAAGAAAATGCAGAGCTGACACCGTCCCATGCAAGAGAACAGAGCATGGCACTACATAAGGTGTAAAAACTCATAAATATCAATAAATTAACCATTTTCTAAGAACGATTACATGAAATAATTTATGCTTTTACTATTTTATTATTTTTTTTGCTAATCAAAGTACTTTCTTAGTTTCTTCCCCTCTCCAAATCACCGACGAGAGCCGTGCTGCTACTCCAAACAGCCGATGCCCGAATTTATCTTCTCAGACAAATCAACATCGTCCCTCAAAGGCTCTCCTGTTTGTTGGCAGAAAGCTGCGGAACAATTAAACCCAACTGCTGGAGGCAGGGAGGCAGTCAGCTCGGGGAGAGCTCTTCAGAAAGCGCCGAGAATCCCCGGAGACCACGGGGAAAACGCGCGCCGAGGGCACGCTGCTCGGCAGCCAGCCCCAACCAGCCCAGATGCACGGCTAAAAGGCCAATTAAGGGAACATTAACCTTTAACCAAAAATATAACAGTAGTTTAAATTAGTCAGGAAAGTCAGAACAGAATGTTATTTCAAACTCCTTTTCCGACGCGGAGTTCTTTAAAGCGTTATCCGTTCATTTTTGTTTTATGAGGGCAACGCTACCCATAAAACTAACATTTTTGAGGTTAACACATGGCTGACTTAGAGAAACAATGTTTTCGCAGGAATGTGGAAAAAAAACTGAAAAAGCCAGACTAGCTCCCATATCTGCATCATGCATCTCATACGCTGTGAACGTCCCGGTGGCGGGGCAGGATTCACCCCGATGGGACCCGACGGGCCACCGAGGGCTGTACAAGTCCATTTAGCACAGTTTGCCTGACATTTCTAACATTTAAATCTACAGGGAAAAAACTTAAAAATGTAATTCTGAAGACAAAAAAAATTCCAGAGGCTGAAGCACAGGGGTTAAACCGAGATTTAACTGCAGAGGAAGAGGTATTCCCATTTACAGCACAAACAAAAGGGTCTAAAATGGGAACGAAGCAGCAAAATGCATCCAACTTGTTTCTTCTTTCTTCCCCCATTGTTTTGTTTGGGTTTTTTTGCTTTATTATTACCAGCAACAAATCTTTCCTCTAACACAACGTGTATCAAAAATATTTCACGGTGAAGGATCCGTTGGCCATTGCCTAGCCCCTGAGTGCTGCCTGATACATTTTCTCTTAGCTTCCCAACTTAGTACTCTTAAAAATATTTTATTAAGAGTGGTCAACATTTGTTTTTCATACTGCATTAGGTGGAAAAAAAAGAGTAAGCCATTCAATGAATGGCTTGAAAATGTTTACTTGAAGTAACAGGTTAAAAAAATATACAACATTTCCCTTGAAAATTACGCTGACAGTATTTTGGGCTTTAATGGTATCCTTGCCACCAGGGCTATTTTAGGTACCTGTCAAAGGGACTTTTGATTCCCGTGCATTTCCCTGCAACCAATCACTGTGCAGACTCCGCAAACGAAGCGAGATGTTAATTAGGGTTCGCCTTCAAAACCAAATCCCACCGACGTCGCAAGAGTAAATTTATCATCGGGTTTTTGAAGCTGTGCTCTCCGGAAATGCAGGCCAGTGGCACAGCTGATGAACTTGAAATTAAGCTTCAAAGGGAAAACCTGACATTCAGAATTGTTTTACTACAATGAAAGAAAAAGTTGGTGTCAGCAGTCTGGGGCAGGATGCTCAGCGGGGCTATGCGTTTATCTCCAGGGGATGGGAGGACCACCCAGCAGGGAGCCCAGGCAGCAGTTCTGCCCCAACAGAACAGCGTCTGACAAACCAAACCCTCGCCAGCAAGCTGAAGAGGATGCCCACACGACACGGAGAGAGGCAGGGATGCTGCAGGGATGCTGCAGGGATACTCACTGCTCGGCCGCAATAGTGGTGGTGTTCGGTCCCGCAGCGCTCGCACTGCTCCAGCCCTTCAGCAAAGCTTTCTCTGTCCTAGCTCAAGTGCTCTTTGGCAAAAGCAATATTCCAGAATGAGAAAGAAACTCGCAATTTACGTGGATAAAACCGTTTCCTTGCTTTCTAGTTGCGATACATTTCCAAGCACGTTTGGGTTAGCCATAGCACCGTCCAGCACGCCTTTCCACCTCTCCGTGCTATCTGCGCTGTTTTCACTGCATCTGTTTTAAGATATCACAGAGGACGGTGCTGAAAGCTGCCCTCCAGCCCAGCACCCTGCTCCCTCCTCCAGCCCAGGCTGGGGCTGAAGCCTCCTTGGAGGCTCTGCAGCCCCACACTGTGCCTCCTGCTTCTCTGCTCCCTGGAGGCAAACACACCGCCCTGCCAGCTCCCGAGCTGACCCACACCCAGCAGCAGCAAAGAAACGGGCCATCGTGCACTTGCACTACCTGCAGCTGTTACTTTGGAGCAGGAAGATTAAAATTCAGCAGCTGGGGCAATTTCCCACATCCACTGCTGGGTGCTGCAGGAGCCTGATCCACAAAGGCACCGGCCGCCCGGATAGCACGGGAAAAGCAGCCCCGGCCCCATATGGTTTAACTTAAAATTAACTGATTAAAGGTATTTTGACTAGTTGTGCAGTCAAATTACATGCACCTGTTACACCCATTAGTAGCACCTACACCCTACTGCAAACACAGGGACCACAGTGGGGGGATGTGGGACTCCTGAAGATTACATTTCATGTGTTTAACACTGGAACAGAGTAGATTTATTCATCAATTTCACAGTTCCCTTGAAATAAACCATTTACATTAAAATAATTCCACCCAATATGCCATAAAAATAACATTCAAATACTTTAATTTATACCTTTTTATAGAAATTGTACTATTAGTTTTACGACGTGTGCCAAAATAATTTATCAGCATCTTGTTTGTGTTATGTATTTCCAGGTTTTCCAGGGCCAAACCCTATGAAACAGGAGGAAAAACATTCCTGCCTCGCTAATAGCTCTAATTTCAGTAATTAACCACAACAAACAAAGCCAGCCTATCTAACCTGTGTAATCTTTTGGATGCATTAATTACTTTTGCCCAGGCAGACTTCAGCTGGCCACCAGCGGATGTTTCCTCCCCAGGAACAGGCTGCAACCTCGGTTCACAACAGCAGCCTGACACTGGGGAGATGCAGCTTCAGTTCTGGGTCCATTGGGGTAAAACAGAGATAAAGGGCTGCAGAGAATATAAAGACACCAAATGTGTCCTGTGGGTACATCAGCACAGCAGAAGGTAGCTATGTTGCATTTCTAAAAATCTCTTTTAGATTTGCTGGGAGACAGAATGTTTGGGGAGTTTGGGTGAAGAAAAAAGAAACAAAACAAAACAAGCTTTTGAGCACACCAGTGAGCCCCCAGATCTGAAACAGATGCAACTGCTCGGCCGAGCTGGGCAGGGAGGAGCCCCTTTCTCCTCGGAGCCTGATGAGAAAAGTGAGCTCGGCCCCAGCCCCGTGCAGAAACACTCGGATCCAGCCACAGATGTAATGGATCCTGCCCCAGAATCACAGACTGACTGGGATGGGCACTCTGGAGAACGGCACAGCGAGGTGCCCTGGGACGCGGCCTGCTCTCAGCAGCAGATGCCAGCTTTGTGCCCGGGCACACTGAGCCCACGCTGCAAGGGCCCCACAGGAGATCTCTGCCCGAGCCCCGCCTGCACGAGGGGTTAACCTTGAAACCCCCACTCTGCAGACCCAGAGCCTCCTTCTGTCCACATCCATCACTGAACTCCTAAAGTTTACAAACACCATTCCCAGCTTCGTGTGCAAACAAACACCTGGGTGATCCCAGCGGCACAGGCCTGGAGCAGCTCTCCCTGTCAGGGAGGCCACACAAAGCCACCCACGTGTGCAGGACTGTCCCACACCCCTCCACTAGCTCAGCTGAAGCTCAGCACAAACTGCACACATATAATCCCTGCAAATCAGACCTAGCAGTGTGATCCCATAACAGGAATGTGGGGCAGCTCCTACCTGACTTCAAAACACACAGTTCCCAATGCAGACCCACAGGCATGCACAGCCTTCCTCAGTGGCCGTGCAGTGCTTGAGAAATCCAAGGCCCTCCAAAGGAGGTTCTCAACCTGCCCAGCTGGGACCCACAAGAAAAAAAACAATGGAAAGGCTGGAAGCAGGGCCCTCCTGAGCTCCCCGTCCTGCAGGGCCTGAAGGCCAACACGCAGTGGGCTGGGGCACGGCCAGCGGTCCTGCCTGGGTGACACAGCTGTGGGACCCCTTTCAGAAGATGCCAGCTGCTTTCCTTAGCGTGGCTGTGAGCTCTGAGCCATCTTCCCTCAGAAATGACGCTGCACAGCGGTAACAGGTCGATGGAAGTCAGCCCCTATTCAGAAATTATTTTAGAAAGAAAACAAAAGCTCGAGACATTGTGCCAGAGAGAGCTGATTGCCGTGATTGATTGCTGTCCCAAGAGCTCTCATCTAATTTTAATTACATTAAGGACTTGGTTAATCAAATTTGCTGTTCCCAGTTCTACTCCCCAACAGTGTGCACACACGTGCCTGCTGAGGGAGCGATGCTGCCCTGCGTGCACACTACTGCTGTGCGAGTCCCTGCCCACACCCACAGCACAGGATGCAGTTGGGGTCTTTTTTCTCCAGAAGCTCACAAACCTGGCAAAAAAAAATGGCCAAAGGCAGCCAGAAGTACAGAGATGAACAGGTACACAGGAGTACCACGAGCAGCTGCTTTGTTCAGCCTGAAAAGGAGAACGGAAGGGAAAGACGTCTATAAAACAAGTAGCATGGAAAAGTGGCAGGGAGATGACTGGTCACTGCCCCTCTCAGTGCTAAAAACGGAAATTAGTAGATGAAATGATCAGGTACCAAACAGATAAAAGGAAGGGCCTTGCAAGAATCCTGGTGTAGAGATCCCTTGTGCTGGACAGCCCACTGGCCCGACCCAAGAGGATCATTCTTGTGTATGACAGCTAGAAAAATAAAGCTTGCTCGTGGTTTCAAACAAGTGAGGAAGGCTTTTTTCCATTGCTTGCACCAGTGCTGTGTATGTTCCTCTCCGGGCAAGCACTCAGAAGCCATCCCAAAATTCTTCTTTGGGAATGCTGAGCAAAGCGGCCCCACCGCATCCCATTCCCACCCGCAGCAATGGCAGATCCTGTGCTGCAGGGATGTCCTGTGGACCCTGCAGTTAATGTTAGGGGCATCCCCAGCCCTAGAAATAGGCTCATGGAAGTGCACAGGCGCTCGCTGCATGGTGCCGTCCCAACCTGTTTGGAACAGTTCCGCAGTCCGGAGCCTGGGGGCTGCACAACGCCGTCCGCCCTCGAACGGAGAAACGGATTCATAAATAAGTCAGAGCCCATCACAATTAAGCTACTTTCAGTATTCAAGATCATAATCAAAATCAAAGAGATGATTTACTCTGAAGATTTCAGATGACATCTGCTGAAATAAAAATATAGTTTGGAAAAAGACTGTAAAAAGATGACTGCGTTATTACCAATAACTTTTACATCTGTCATTAATTTTCACTTGGTTTTATCTGCTCTCCTAGTCTGCATCCAATTTCACATTGACTTGTGTTTTATTACAATCCCAGTGCGGATCCCATCAACTGAAAAGACCAATAATTGCCTATGAAATGCCTATGAAACGCAGCAAATAGTGAGGATATTGTTTCCCTGTACGGAGCAAACACAAGGTCTTCGGGCGACTTGCAGAAAGGAGTATCGATAGCCTTTAAACTTTGCCTTTCCCAAACATAAAAGAGGACACAAATATACATCACAAACCAGATTTTTTCTCTAAAATCCATAGGGTTTTAGAGAAACCAGAGTTTTTCTCCAAAGGGTTAATTAAGTTACACTTCTTGAACTGGTTAGTGGATGACGTTGAAATGGCACAGGAACATTTTCTGGCACAGCGTACCCCAGACAAACATCCCCCAGTGACCATAATTTAAGGCTACTTTTAAAGAGCCTTTTAAAGCTCGGTGTTACAGAGAACTGTTGGGCCTGTAACAGGATCTCCCCTGCCTTCCTTCCCCGAAAATACACCCAGCCCAAAAGTATACATTCAACACCCAAGGGTCCTACCTGTCTTTAAGGAATTTTTATAAAGTAGATGGTTACCTCAGGCTATTTAAGTACTTTGTAGTAAGACATCAATGGCATGTGTAGAGATATTCCTTTGATCATTACGCCACCGGAAAAAAAAAAAACCAAACCCCCCCAAAAAACCCAACCTCTAACTCTTCACCATATAAATTTACATTGGAGCTCAGCGACGTAAGCATCATCATAGTACAAAACCACAAATAGCATTCAATTTATTCTCTGTGTTCTGACTAATACGAGAGCCTTTGATAGTCTGGAAGATGAAAAATGAATACATTTTACTGCAAAGACGATCGGTGAACAAAGCCCTTTTTAATTTCAGTTTCCATTGAAGAAAAAAGAGAAAATCAAAAGCTGAAGGGTGGCGTCAATAGTTATGTCAATTATTAAAAAACCAACGATAGATGAATGAAATGGAGATCTGCCCTTTTTTAATTTCTAGCAACACTTTTTTGCCGTTTTGTTTTTCAGTTCAGAATTCAAGTTAGGATAGGAAGCAGAACTTAAAGTATTTCCATTTACCATGCCTGCACTGGAGACACAGCCCCGCCTGCCTTTAGCTGGATAACAGAAAGCCTCCAAAAAAAACTCAGCACAAGTTTTATTTTAAGGATGGCTCTTGAAGAGCAAGAGGATGTGAACATCTGTGAAAAACAAGTGCAGAAAGAAGACCAAGATACGGAGATAAATCATTAGTTATATTAAGATACGAAACAGGCACCCAAAGAATGGCACAAAATGTAAATGAACTTTGGGATCTGCTCTCTTAATTTGACAGCTGTTTGACAACTGCAAAATGGAAAACTGACCTCAGACAACTGTGTATAAATGAGACTATTAAGCAGAAGAATTTCACATGGAATGATACAATATACACTGCAGTAACTCCTCACATGGGAATAGATAAATGCAGACTGGAATTTTTATTGTCTTTGAAGGTGGTGATGTTAAAAAGACTTGAATTTCACAAAGAAGAGCTGTGTGCTACATTATCACAATTAACGGCACGCTGAAATACGACGACTGTCGCATACAGAGGTACAGTCACACATCACCAGTGGGCATTTACAGAAAAAAAGAAAAAAGTACCTGATGAAGCAGCTCTGGAAACAGAAGAAAATTTTCTCCTGCTTTGGGGGTGTAAATCTGAAGCCAGAAGAAGGAGACAGTGCCTAGGGCTTGGGACAAGTTGTTTTAGGGCAGTCACGGTTGCACTAGATGACCTTGGAGATCTTTTCCAACCTTAATGAGTCCATGACTACACCTGGAAACGTGCACCTCCGGAGGAGCACCAGGACACACTGCAACAGATCTGCAGGAGGTAGGCTAAGGAAATATCCTGCAGTTGTGTCCCCATGGAGGAACCTTCCTGGAAGCCGCGGTGAGGCAGCCAGGGGAAACTTCCCCTGTCCCTGCTGGAAGCAGGGTTTAAACCTGATAGGCTCATCAGTAACAGAGAATTAAACAGAAATCAGGGGGAAGGCCTACTTTTGGATGTAAGCAGCCATTTCTACTCATCGTTCTGCTCCAGATCCCAGCCAAACAGGGCAGATCTCCCCCAAGCATCCCCGAGCACCGCTTCTTCACGTTCCCTAGCAGTGCAAAGAGCTGCTGCTTATAAACATATTTCAACCCAAAGCAGTTAAGAGCGTTGCAGTTCCCTTTATTTCTCTCTTTGGGACAAATACTTAAGATCAGCCTTCCTTGCCTTTGTTTTTAAGCCACAGAAGTGGCAGATGTACAACCTGCAACACGAGCGGCAGAAAAGCACGCAAGCGCTTGCAATGAAATCCAGACTCGAAAAGAAAGATTACATCTCTCCAAGCACGAAAGGTTAGCAACAACAGCAGCAGAAGCAAAGCAGCTTTTTGAGGTCAACTGAAACCAAATGGTGGATTTTTGGATAAGAAAGTAATTTACTGTGCAGCTCCTTTAAGTTTCAGCAGCCATTTTGTTAAAAATCTCACGCTTGGTTCAAAGCCTCAATGTCATTCAATTTGTAACTAAAACGAAACTGGAAAATAAACAAAGCAAATCTCAAAGGTGCAAAAGAGCTGAGGAGCAGCACCAGGGCCTTTCCCCCCAGACCTCCTGCAGCGAGGAGTCCCACAGCCACGTGCCACTGGGTGAAGAGCTCCGCTGGTCCATTTTAAGGCATCTGCTGAAAGCCCTCACTCTTGTTTTCAAGTTTTCAGCCGTTTCCTAGCCACCTCCTTCCTCCATGCCATTTCTGTTTTCACCAACCTTCATCACCCTCTGCCTCGCTGCCACCTCCTTAACCCTAATCAGAAATCAATTATAGCATTGCATTCATTTATTCTTACAAAATCCTGGCACAAAACCAGCTCTCAGCATCCACGATGACTGTCTGTAGCTAACAGCAGAGCTGCAGAACCACAGCTGCGTGATGGTTTGAAGAAAGTTTCTGTTTTATAGCTTATCCTTTTCTCCAACTCCAGCAGTACTTCCAATAAAATATTTTAACTCTGCCTACAAAAGCTGCCCTGCTCCCAGGCATCTGCATCACCCCTTGGCCCCACTTCAAAAGAAACTTTGGAAACACCCAAATCAGGAGGGAGTTGAGTCAACCATCCCCTTACAGAGGGGGCACGGGTGATTTCCACCGGGATCGGTCCTCGCCCTGCAGACTCCACTCAAGGACGAGGAGCGCGAGTGAAGCCCAACGCACATATCACGGCTTCGAGTTCCCCGTTATGGCTGAAACCCTGCCAGGTGTCCCACCAGACACCACTGCTCCACACCACGAGCTAAGGGGAACGTTCCTCAGGGTGAGAAGGAAACCCCAGTCCCTGTGTGGGGACGTGCAGCACCAGGCCGGCTGCTGGGAAGCTGCCAAAAACGACAGCAAAAACCTTAACTTCATCCCAATTTTTTCTAATACCAACTCTGTTGCCTTGCTAAGACCGTTTCAGACAAACATTTTTATAAAGGATGTCCTTCAAAGATAATATTTTGGTTTTATTGTCCTTTAATAAACACCAGGCGTTTTAAGTCTTAATGCACCTTGTAAAAGATTATTATTTTAAAAAGCATCTAATTTCGGAACATAAAAATGAGTTTGAAGCTGAATCTACTCAACTTGCTTTCAAATGCCATCACCTTTATGATGCTCTCTGAAGTTAAAACGGATTGTCACATCTCCGTTAGGAGCATCAGCGTAAATCTTGACTGTAATAAGAAACAAGTCTTAAAAGGAGGATTATAGGGACAGATTTTCATCTCCTAGAAGTCTGTTTTACTTCAAAAATTTACATAATCTATACAGATCCAGACAGAGTTAGCCTTCACAGTGACCTGAGAATACCAAACCTCGGAGATTTGCAAATGTGTTTGGTTTAGAGTCAAAGCTTATACTATTAAGCTGCTACAACTTTTATATTTCCATGCACGTGTCCCATTTTATTTCTTGTCCCAGTTTAATGATACTTTCAACATGCCTTGTGCTTTTTAATCTGAATGATGCACCTCGTGATTTTGGTATTGAAAACTAACCTCCTCCTTCGGTTTCCATACAGATGTCATAAAACCCAGAAGAAATGGATTACTGCCCAGAGCTGTGGTTTACTCCTTCATTAAACAGCTTACGCTTAGAATCCTCTTAAAAAGTCACTTAGTGGTAAATGGCTATTCGACACTACAAATAAAAATGTTTTAAAGAATTTACTACAGCTCTCTATTCATACCAGTGTTATAATCCCACTGGGGATACTGCTGATGCTATTGGTGCAACGGGGACGGCCGCTTCCCAGCGGGGTCCTGGGCACCATGGAGCAACACAGATCCCACAGCATCCCAAGGAGCGTGTCAGACACCCACCTACCTAAAGCAGGAGGAATTTCAAAAGAAAAAATTCCCACCATCAGCAATTGTGGACGGAAAAGATCTTTCAGGATAACTGACAAACGCCCCAGGAGCTGGCAGCATCGGGATGGCATGTGCCATGTTAGCTCTTCCCACCATAAATTAGGCAGATGACATATTGGAAACCTCTTGAACGGAGAAGGCACGCTTCCAAGAAGCGAGCAACATACCTTGCTGGTGCCTAAAGCAATCTCTAACCCAATTTAGGAGGAGAAACGTAGGGAAAAATCAAAAAGCATTTTAAGAGTAAGAATTTTTATCAGCATAAATCAGCTCTCCATGACTTATTTCTTCTAGGATGTGGTGTGTGTTGCTTTTTAGCAAACTCTAGGTTGACACTAGCAAATAGCCCGACGAACAAACGTGAGCTGTGCCAAACCCCAGCACTTCCGCCAGCCCTTCGAGGTTCAGTGCCGCCACGTGCAGAAGGAAGATGGATGGGCACTGAGCTCTGACATGCCTAATTCAGCTTGTTTCTGCTCCAGACTACAACCCACCCCCATGACAACAACCACCTTCTTTGACCCCTACAGAGCCACCAACTTGCCTTCCAACCAACCTTCCTGCTGTGCTCCCCAGAAACGCTGAAGCTGGTGACTCAGAAGTGGTTTTGCTTTCCAAAGGCACGCATGTTGTCCTGTCTGCAGCATCCCAGACTGCAGACTCTGCAGGACACACATCATCGTCTCAAGCTCCAAAACCACTGGACTCCCAAGACATTGCTGCAATAACAGAACAAAACTCTGCGCTACCACCAAGAAATTGCCAAGTAAAGATGTGAAGGACAGGATTGCATCTGCTCTGGCCTGTGGAGTGCTTCCAAGACCTACCAGGGTGCCTTCAAAAACGTAAATGCCAGCATAGTGACACAACAGCAGATGACTGCTATTGCCTACGACAGGGAGTTTTAAGAAATGGAACCAAACCCTTCTATTGGTGCCTCCCTGGTGTCAGAGCGAGCTTCACCAGGCTCTCATGACCTGCTACCCTGACAAGCCTAGAAGTGCTTTTCCAACAAACTACCTATGGAGTTTGAAGGAAAAATCAAAAGAATTATGTCACTGTGGTATCTGTGCCAAACTACCAGGACAGTTAGATTTTCTATAAATCTAACGAAAAAGAATCAATGTGACCAAGGAAAGAAGAGGTGAGATAAGGAAGCACTGCATGCTACCCTCTCCCAGACTTTCTGATAGGAGCTATTGCACGGGGTGCAGAGGCACCCACCCGAGCATGCCCCGTACAGGCTTGTGCCTACACAGACCCCTAGGGTAACTCAGCTACTTCCATGGGGAACACCCACAGCAATTGCCCCCTCACTCTCTGCTGGAAGAGGTGTGCCAAGATCCTCCTGACCTTTCCCTCCTTCTTCTCCCCACTCAGCTACAAGTGAAAAAGAGATGGCTCCCTGAGGACTCCCAGCTGCCCAAAAAACCACTACTGATCTCTGGCAGGATCAGCTCTGCACTAAGCTATGCTGCAAAATCTCAGTTTTGGAAAAAATGAGTCAAGATTCCCATCAGCTACATTATTGTTTTGCAGCCCATACAAGCGAGGATGCAAGGAGTGCTCGTGCAGCCCTACCTGCCTCTGCCAGTGCCCACTGCCCAGGGCTTAGCTAAGCACAAGGTGCAACATGCACAAAGCAGAGCAGAACTTGGTGTGAGCAGCAGAGGTGCTCATGCAGAATTAAAAGAGCGAGGACTTTCACTGTTTTACTGCACATACATCAAATGCAACAGTATGAAGACAAAGTAGAATCTGAGTTCCTGGTGTTTACACAGTATTTCTCAACAACAGAAATTTCAATGGAAAAACCCTGAAACCATTCAAAAGGAAAGGGGCTGTCAGAACGCTCTGGGTTTGTGTTTCAGGAAGCTATTCCCTAAGGAAATGGCACTGGTAGGTTGGCTCAAGGAGCCAGGAAACAATCTGCCTTAACCCCTGCGAGCCATCCGTCACCGCACACCCGAGGTGCTGCACTGCCAGGGCTGGAACTGGCAGCAGCCCGGCTCCAGGCAACGAGCAGGATGAATATGCACCACTTAAATCACAAAAGGAAGATGGCATTTCAATAATTACCTAATCAGGTTACACTTGCACGACGAAAGGAACTCTTACTGATTTGGAAAACATCAAAACATATTTACCGCATACAAACAGATATTGATGAGTTATTTTCACTCTTCCTCCTCTCTGCTTAGCAAGGCAGTGCCCCTACGGATCAAAAAGCCAGATAAATCTTGTTAAGTACTACGCTTTCCCTTTTGTCTGCTGCTCTCTCCACATTCCATCATTTCAGCCCTTTGAAATGCCTTTGTTCTGCCTGTGATCAGGGTTTCCAGGGGATATCTGGCATTAGATCTAAAGGGAACCCCACTCCACTGAAGCACTCCTGACAATTAATCAAGTGGCAGATTATTTCTTGCCCCGTACCTCACTTACCCCCAGTATTTTCAGAGAATGTTTTGGTCCGGTGCAAATGAGACAAAGGTTCCTGCAGTCCCACCACACCTTGGGGATGCGTTTATGCACAGAAGTTTTGCAGCTTCTGCAGGTATCACCCCAACGCTCCCATCCATCAGATTCCAACTGAGAATCGGGACAGGAATTATCTTTACAGCCACTCTCGGACCGTGCACATCACCAAAACCTGCTGGAGGAAAGGGCAGCTTCAGCCAGGGGGACAGCAAACACAGCGCAGGGCGTTGTGCTCCCACGAGCATCGCCCCAGTTCAGCTGGGGCCTGGAGCTCCCCAGGGAACGGCAGCAGGGAGGGACAGAGCACACCCAGCACCACTCACTAACCAGCAAGTAATGGGACCAATTATTTTGTGCTTCGACCTATTTTGCGCTTTCTGTATCAAATCAGGCAGCACAGCAATCTGGAAAAAAGGGACACAACATTAACAACACTGTTGTGCACGCCTTTTGTTTTTTTGTTTGTTTGTTTTGATATATATATATCAAATACAAAATGTAACACAAGGAGAACCCTAATAAAACACCTTAATTCTAACTTCTCCATAACCTGAAGCTCAGTGCTAATACACAGAGGGAGGCAAAGCAGTAAAAAATGATGCTGCTTTATTTATTTTCCTCGTCTTTGTTGAAGCTTGTGCTTTGCTGAGCGGGGTCTGAGCGTCCCCCTCTCCAGGGCCATGGGAACCCATCCAGCCCCTTTCAGAGCCTCTTCACGTGCCATGTGCAACATGCGTATGAGGAGAGAGAATTTCTTCCAACAACGGTATGCATTAATTTATAACATTTTTCCAAGATCCTTTATCAAGTTTCAGTTGTAGGTCAAATAATTTATGCTTTGGAAAGATAATCTCTGCATTTAAAATTTATTGTTCCTTCAGAGGTTGGTTCTCATTAGTGCTCGTCATTTTCACTGCTCATGAAATACATCTTCGAGCTGAGCCATTCCCACTCGATAGCGAGGATTCCTCCACGCTAACTCGATCTAACTGGTGCAATTATGAATCATCTGACGGAGCCATAACTTACGATGCTCAATGACCACTAATGAAGGCTGTCTAGCAGTTAAAATATCAAAGCAGCATATATCAGCTCACTTTAGAGCACAAGATAGACTTCCAGCGTTGCACTTCTCCTGTATTTATTATATACTGTAAATTACATCACAGCTGCCTCCAGCACGGCCGGCCCCGCACCCCGAGTCAGACACCAGGTTTTAATAACCACTGCTGACAATCTTTTGATCGCTGGGGGGGGCAGATGAAAGGCCCGGCCGCCTGCTGCAGGCAATCTGCTCAGTCAAAACAAAGGGAACTTCAGAGGGAGACAGAGATGCATCAGGTGTTAATCCCAAAGGAGCAGGGAGGAGTGCGGGCTGACGGACTCAGGCTAAAAGCAGGGAGCGCCTGCAAGCGGGTTCCTCTGTCACACACCGGGGAAGAAAGGTGCTAATAGCCAGGCACAAAATGCTTTGATTTGGAAACTCAAAGCCTTGGAAAGCCACTTTAGGATCCGTCTGAATTTCTTTAACCTGGTCGTTCAACTATGTGATATTTCAAATATGCTGAATGGAACAAATCTTCGGCACTGAGAACAAGTTCTCTACTTGAAAGAGCAAGTGTCATAATCTGCAGGAGGAAGATGCAAAAATACATTTTCAGAGCTTTCAAAAAAGTGGACAAGACAACATGAAAAGGAATGGGAAAAACCTCCTACATGGAGCAGAGGTGGGCAGGGTCTGACAGAGGTCATCTCCTCTAAGCTGGGTCTGAATGAGAGCATTTTAATAACGCCAGCGATGTTGTAAATCCAAGTTCCCACTCCCTGCCTCCAGACATTCACTAAAATGTGTTTAATAGAAAAAGTTTAGGCATGGTGAGACAGCAAGAAGAAAAGGGGTAGATGTGGCACTGAGGGACATGGCTCAGTGGGCACGGTGGGACTTGGTGATCTTAGCGGTCATTTCCAGCCTTAATGATCCTATGAACAACAAAAAACCCCATGGTTTGGGCTATAAAGAGAACTACTGCTGCTGCCTCGTCAGTGTTCCATTTCTCCACAGAGAAATAAAGAGAAAGGTGTCTGAGGGACTGCCAGGCTTCAGCTACTTTTCTTTTCTTCAATAATCCCAGTGCGTATGGCTAGCCATCATTTCTGTGCATTACTTCAAACCTTGCTTTATTTTTTTCTGTTGCTTCGATCCTTTTAACAGATTTATCCATAGATTTGCTCAGAAACCACAACAGCCCTGAAAGGAATACAACAAGTAATGCCACATTGCTTCAAATCCCTCCTCACAGCCACAGGAAGCAAACAGTTTACTCGGGGTCTTACAGCCCAACGTGAAACATTTTTCCTCCCATAGTCAAAAATCTCACAATAAACATCTCTCAGCTGGGGAAACTTTGAAGCAAGAAGAATATTTACAAAGCTTTCATAAACAAAAGGGGATACAAGTGAAAAAGCCCAGAGCTCAGGCAGTCAGGGAGACCCAACCGCACAACCCTGCCAGGTGCCGAACAAAGGCTGTGTGAGGGGGCTGGGGGCAATGGGGGAAAGAAGGGTTGAGTTAATACTTAAAACCTGTTTCAGACACCGCGTCTCGTTCACATAAAATGATAATTGTTACTGCTCGACAGCCCTGAAACAAAATGTGGAGTTGATAAGCAGAAGGCTCCTCTCGGCCTGGAAGCTGGAGGCACATCTCCGGCCGCCCTCCTCCTCCCGACAGCGCAGGTGTTGGGATAAGCAGTTCCTCGTGGGGGTTTTTTCTGCCTTTAAAAATGAATTACATTTTTAACTGGCCAAGCAAGCTAAAACAGTTACAGCCTATATATCTGGAGAGAGGAACAAGGTGTTGGACTCCTCACAATCCGCCCCATGCATTCTTTCGTATCATTTCGTTCAAAGTTTAAAATAAAACAACACCCAAACTTATTTTTTCCTACTCCTTTCATCCAGTTTATGGACCTTAAATATCAGTTCAGAAAACTACAAAGACACAACCAACATCAGTTTGCTGACTGAACACTGGACTACGAGAGCACCAGGATGGCTCCAGCCGATAACACTGCTGCTTGGCCATCGTGGTGGGAAGCACTCCTCTGACTGGGATCAGCTTGCCTGGTTTGTTTCCTGGGCAAAATAAGAGCAGAGTGGAAGTGCCTTAACCAGTACTATATGCTCTTACAATAAGAAAAATAAAAACAAAAATAAAAAAATAAAAATAAAAAGCAACCACTATATCCACTCATTTCAGTTGACTTTCTCTGGAAGAGGGAGCAATAATTGTTTATCTAAGTAGGCTTATTAATTTTCTAGCATTCGTTAAGCTGCTCTGTGAGTAATGGTCAATCAGGCCGTTACAGAAGAGCAAAATATTAAAGGTGAAGACTACAACTATCCCTCAGCCAGTGCAGAGACAGAAAATGGATGAAAAACTGGAAGAAAGGCTGCTCTGGTTTGGTGCCCAGCCAAATGTTTGTAATACAGAAGACGATACCCAGGGTCCATGAGCTGGCAGCTAACTCGGATCCTGAATTTCACCCCATCTTTTAACACTGAAGCCAACCTTCCCACCCATTGATGCTGCACTTCTAAGGGATCACGGCTGTCAGGAGAGGCTGACGTTAAAAGCCAAAGGCAGCCATCAGATCAGACCCCGAAGGGACAGGGATGTGAACTGCCCTCGGATTTGTTCTCTCATTCTGATGAGCGTATTTACTGGGGCTCTTGTTTTCAGCTCTCCAGCTTTAGCTGCGACATCCAGCCCAGTCTGCTTCCTTTTCAAGGTGCTATCAGTCAAATCCAACCACATCATTTTATCTCTCAGTTCCTAAATTCAAACCATTTTAAACATCCTGCTTTCATCTTTACAGCTCTCTCCCACTTTTTAACCATGCTGCAGTTACAGAAGAATGCACTTGACATATAAAACGTGCATGTGATTCTTTTAACGTTTTAATGCCGTGTATTGTGTTGTAAACATCTCTTCATGTTTTATCTCCTTCCTCATAAATCAGAGGCTAGTATCTTAGAAGTCTCAAAAAAGACATGTTTTCTCCATAATATAAATGGAAGACTCTACTCCCTGAAACTTGAGTCAGATTCCAAAAATCATCAAAAAACCCAGAGCTAGGAAACAGCAGCAGATTATCAGCTAACTTAATGTTCTTTTCTCCCACTCCATTTGTATGACAGCATGAGCATCATACACAAAAAAACACATTATGAGATAGGTCTTCACCAGGCTATCACAAAACCAAGGCTTTGATTATTCTTTGTTGTCACTTCTGTGGAACAATGCTAAAGCGGAATACCTTCTTTTGTATCTATGCATAAAGGATGCTGAAAGAGTCAGGAAAGCAGATATTTTTTAGAAGTGATATGCTAGGAATAACTATTTGTTTTTGCTCATGATTAACATGCAGTGTTTGCTAGCTGCAATCCCAAAACAGAACTCCCTTCCTTACTGTAACTGCAATTAATAAGACTGGTCTCTTACAATGAGATTTTCTGCTGCATCTGGCTGACTTCACAGCGTTAGAGTGAAAATGTGTCTCAAGCTATTCCTTGGTAAAAGAAAAAAAAAAGCATTAGCATTTTATTTAATTCCATTTTTTAAATTAAAACCACTGTCAAACACTGGTTCTTTTGAAAAGAAAGAACACCACTGGAGAACACCTGTCCAAAATAATTTTAAGTTGTTTCAATGTTGGAAAAAGAAAGAGTGCCATTCAAAAAAAAAAGAAAGAAAGAAAGAAAGAAAGAAGAGGAAAGCAGCTTTAGCAGGTGGGACTGAAGCGTGGTGACATGTTGTAGTACAATACTGAAGGGCTGAAGGATATAACGCGGTGTTGCGTGATGTGGAAGAGAACTGGGGACCACTGGATCCGCACGCCACTAAAATGCTAGATGAGGTGTGAGGTACAGCTCTGAAGTGTTGTGATAGAAAGGAGTGAGGCAGAGGCAGAACTGCTGGCAGAGGACAAGAGAAACAAAACACCATCTCTTCCTTGGCACCTCCCAACAGAATCAACTCCCACACAGCTCATGGCACGAGGCTCCATTCTCAAGACCCAGCATTCATTCTACAGAAAAACTTAAGGATCCTCTGATACTCATCCAGATCACCAGAATTCATAGCATCTTCTATAAGCCTGTTTCTACCCAACTACTGTCTAACATCAATTATGTCAAGGTGCTTCTCTCAACATTTTGCAACCTTTACAATGACTTCAGTGTGGAACATACACCGCGTTTCCTGCTAATGCGAGCCCAGGCTCAGGTACTTCTTGTCTGTATTTTTCAGGATACTTTCAAACAACTTTTTCACTGTCATTTGTCAAAAACATTTAAAAATTAAAAAAAAAATGGCTTCTAAAATAATTATCCAGTTTCACAGAGTTGTTGTAAAAACATTATTTCTACTTGCATCAGGAATATAGCTAGAATTTACGGGCTGTGAAGGGAACTTGTTTGTAAATACGAGCCTCTGGCTGATAGCTATCCAAACTGTACTTCTATAAACAGTGGGAAAACACGGGGTCACCAACCCCCATCACTTTTTATTATTGCTTACGGACAGTGAAGGTGGGGTGAGAAGCTGCACTCCACGCAATTTTTGTGACATTTCATCTCTTATGGTTAGAAAAAAAAAGTTTGAAGAATGGCACATGACAATCCAAAATCAAGAGGGCAAGTGATAATTAGAGGATTATTTTAGACCGTCTCCTAAAGGAACAAACCACGACTCCTTGGTCTCTGCACATCTGAGCATTTCGAAGTTTGTAGCCATGCTTCCATGAATACGACAGAATCTCTATTACATTTTCACAGGATCAAGTTCTTCACATCCTGCACTAAATCACGGGGAGGAATCTGACACAATCAACGCATTGCCTTCCCACGGCATATTTGGGGACCGTAAATTGCGAACGCAGATTTATCAGGGAAATGGGGGGTGGGAAAGACGAGCTGCCCTTAAAGATGCACAGATTTATGGCAACAGGGGAAGCGGAAAGACGGTTATCATATCACGAGGTCCTTGAGGGACAGCAAGGAGCAGCTAGGGAAACATGAGTCACGAGCTGCCAGGGAAGAGGATGTGTGCTGGGAGCCATGGACAGAGCAAAGTAGCAATAAAAGGAAGTTCCAAGTCAAATGTGCTCCTTCCCAGAGGTCGAGACACATACCCCAGCTTACAGTATTTACTGAAAATTAAATTCCCAGCCCATTCAGACATAAACACAGCACCAATAGCAACATCAGGAAAGGGATAATCATCAACTGAAAGGATCTATTGATAAACAAGGTCATAAACCACAGCTGTTTTCTTTTGCTTTGTTACCAGCTCTGCTTTATTTTCCTTAATAAGAGTAGCTGCCTTGAAGGCCTGTCTAAGTAGCCAAGTAACAGAATAAAGAGTGAGGGTGCAAACTTAAAGCACTCGGCTCTGATTGTGCAAAAGTTTTACGCTTTGAGAGGCTGCAGGAAGCCTCCACATGTAAAGGTGTAACACCAGCTGACCCTAGGGTGAGACAGCAGTGAGTAAACAGTCAATTATGGACCCAAACACAAAGCTATTGAACTCCTAACTTTCCTTTCCCAACCCAGCAAGCCTCAGAAGTGTTGAACTCCAAATTATGGCGTGGGCTTCCTGGTACTCAGAAGTACCTCAAGAGTTTGAAAAGGAAGAGTTTAAAAAAGGCAAAAATATGGAAGCTGGAGAGAAGGAAAATCAGTTATTTGTGCATGAATCTCATCTCTAGGAAGATGTACCAGAATCTCAAGAAGGACAGGTCACACAAGAGCCTCTGAACAAGAAATAATCCCCTTCTGAGTCCAGTAGTATCCAGGTCAAAAGGGAGAGTAAATATGACAGTAAATATTTCAAAGGATTGATGGAAAGAAATTTTTAAATATTAAAAAACCTGCAGAAAGGGAGAGAAAGTCTCTCTCTGAAATAACATCAAAACCAAGAACGCTTCACCTTAGTAACAACAGCTTTTCTATCCGGACCTCCCTATGTGAAAAATACACACAAATGCATATTTCATAAAGCACAGCATGACAGTCTTACAATTATTTTTCAAAGTGTTTCAACCTAGGTATTTCCAAGGCACTAAGAAAATGCAGCATCCTTCCTATTTTGCAGGAAAAACAGCTAGTGGCTGACCCCAGTTCCAAGCTGGGTGAAAACAAGCAGCACCACCTGCACTTAGCTGGGTCTGAACAAGAGACTTGATGAGGGGTGCAACCAAGGAGCACAGCAGTGCCTGCTGCTCAGCTGTTAGGAGGCTTAAGCACCACGGAGGCCAACCCAGGTGGGGTATCTGCAGGAGGCAGCTCCCAGCCCTGCTCCATGAGGTGTCCCAGCACTCAGGCCCCAGTGACTGCTGAATCCACAAAGTGCTATCAGAGGTGCCACTGCCGCTTCTTTTTCAGGCCATACTTTCAGGTGAAAGTGACTGTGGCTGCTATATGTTGTAATTCCACTCCACACCACCAGTGTTTGTTGTCTGTTGACTAGTTTGGCTCTCCTCTGGGACTTCGAGGAGCCTAACAGCAACTTTGCTGCAACAGAGCTGGGAGATCAGCACCAAGCTGCACTCCCATACATGAAAGGAAGCCCAGCCTCAGGCACCTACATCTGCAGCACAAGAGCCAAGGCTGAGATTTTCAGTATGTTTTAGAGACACACAGGAGATACTCTGATTCCATGATATGGTTCCATCTTCAGAACACAGACACAAACCCCACTGATGGCCCTTTCCACCAGCACGCTGCTCAGAGCCTTCCCCCAGCCAGCTCCCACAAGGTCATGCAACGCAGCCCCCCAACAGCCAGGCCCATGAGGCTGGAGCCCTGCTGGCTATTCTTACACTCCAATTACACACTTCTTCCTGTGTCATTTTCAGTGATCCATGCTCGGTATTATCAAGATAAACATTATTATTGGGAGGCTTAAAACCTCATCAACTCAATTCTGAATAAACACACTGTGCCTAGCAACTCCTCTTTCGTTCCCAGACACGTCGTCCTTCTGCGGGGTCAGCTTTAGCAGCCCGGGGCTGGGGCTGCAGCTGAAGGCACAGCATGCCCTGCCATTCACTCACACCCAGCCGTGCTCCCGAAGCCGGGACACAGCAGCACGTGGAGGGGCCGAGGCACTGACCTGATTGATGGAGTTGGCAGCGCAGGAAGCCAGCCCGGTTCCCAGGGAGGCGAGCAGGAAGCAGGGCAGGTCGAACGGAACGGGGGCCATGGCAAACCCAGCGGACGCCGTGCTCACCACCAGAGCTGCAACACAAGCAAGAGCACAGTTCAGGGCACCAGCAAGAACCCATCTCCTCTATCCATCCCACTGGAGTTAAGATGTTTAAACTCTGTAAGAAGCCCAGCACAGATTAACTCTTTACTACTTTTTTGGATCAAAGCAGCTCCAAGAACAAAGTACTATTAATGTTAACACCCTACTTAACAAAGGCAAAGATGGGAAGGAGAACTGTCAGGGATGAAAGGAGAAACCCAGAAGCATGTTAGTAGAAGTGAGAATAAAACTTATGCCACTGTATGCTTTGTTTTATGGACTGATGTAGGGTCACACTGCCTCATACAACACATACATGAGATGCATTTATTCCAGCAGCCCACATGCCATCCCCCCCCAAGCCTGACATGGAAGAAAAACAGTATGGAAAATCCTGAACCGAGATACACATTACATCAAATCATAGTAGGGACATGAGCAGAGCAGAAAGCCAAAAAAAGAACAAGGAGATGTAGACTGGACCTGGTGCACACTGCTTCCATGGGACATGCCCAGTTTGGGCAGAAGGTACAGTCACATCACCACGTGGACTCAGCAACACTTAAAGGCTTCCAAATTTCAGTGGATTAACAGAAATCCAGTTCAGTTTTGTCATGCAAAATAACTCCAGTATAGCACTGCAAATCACATCTTTAAAAAGAAAGTTACGTGAGTTTCAATCCTAATACTGTAATTACCCAAATAATAGGTCACATGAAACTCCCATTTGGCAAGAAATGGTACAGAATGAAAAATTCCTTATGCCATAAAAGCCAGCACTTATTGAATTTCTCGCTTATGACCTTGCAACTTATAATCAAGAATTAATACAGTTATTAAACAAAGTGGTTAAAAAGCATTTTGTGGGTAATTACGTTCCAGACCTCAAAATAAAGGTATGCATCGAAGAACCAAAATGTTCTTATCTTCCCAATTCCTACAAAGCCTCCTATTTATCTGAAGTGACAGATAAATAACCTTTGCTGACTGAAACTACCTGGATTATCTGCTGAGCGGTGTTACTTGAGATGAAAACCTAAATGTCACGGCAGAGACCCGTCAGCACGGATGTGCATGCCAAGGGCTCATTTCAAGAGCTGGGCCAACGTAAGAACCTTAGGATTTAATCACAGAAAGACAGCGCAGATGACTTGCTGCTCATCAAAACTTCCTGCTAAGTACTAAAGCAGCTGAATATTTTATAATAATGTATCTGATATTGTGATCAGCATGACTCAGCCTCGTTAGGATTCGCGGGGTGCTGCAGGGATGGCTGTTACACAAGCTGTCTGTGAGTGCAAGGTTTGTAACAGGCACAGCCCGTGGCCAGCACCTGGCTCTCCTCACAGCTCCTTCAGCTGCTTCTAAACCACCAGGAACCTGTGATGGAGCCTCATCCCCCCAGCAGCTGTGAAATCACAGCAGAGCCTGTAATCCCCAGGCAGACACGCAGGACCGGTCACTTCTGAACGCCTGGACCCCGTTTATTCAGGGGTCAGAAGCACAGCATCCTGGTTTCAAAGCTGAAAAACTTTGATCCTTCTTAGCAGAGAGCACAAGAAAATGTGGAATTCATTGGTTTACAGCTGATCGAGTTAAGAAAATACACCCAAAAGAGGATGGTGAAACAGTGGCGTTTGCATTACTAAGAGTGATTACACTCATCTTTTGGCACAATAAATCACCTTTCCACTTGTAGAGAAGAATTTAATTAAAACTTATCTTAGAGAGCACTTTACACGAATTTATTGTGGGAAAACACCGACTCATTTACAGCAGAAAAAAGGTGGAGCAGATTGGCAAGCAGTCAGTGTAACATCACCGTTCCACTGACCTCACAGCAATCCTAACACCGTACAGCTACAGCACTAATTAAAGTCCCAATTGATTTCTCCAGATTAATTTCAGCCAGCCATTTCAGTGCGACTTATCAGGATCTCGTTAAAAAAAGGCTGCAGTACATCCTCCAACGGATCCAACTCTAACAGGTCTTTGGTTGGCTGCTGCTCTGAGCACGGGCTGCCTGCTCGCCTCATCTCCCTGCAACTCGAATGCAACACGGTGAGAGCAAATAAAGCGTTCCCTCTGCACGGGGAGGTTTATTTTCTTTAACTGTGGAAGCAATAGTTTACTCTTCTACTTTCTTCACGGAGGAAAAGTGTATTTAGTTGAGATCACATCAAGGGAATGAGGTCATGGACTGTTTGTTTTTTAGTCTCTGTTAGTTCAGTGCTGTGGGGGCCAAATTAACTTCACCTTGTTATATAATAGATGGAATTGATCCTTTCAAGATTTGTTGAGGAGAGCTGGCATTATCTTCAAAAAGAAGCCAGGATTTAAACTTATGATCTCAACCTAATTTTATGTCTTTTAACATCTTTAGCTTTAACAGGAATTAACAAGGCACATTTGTCTACAATTTCAATGTAAATGAAAAAGAAAATGCTAATGCATTGGTGGAAAAAAGGAGCGAGTGATGGTGTTTGCAGCATAAGAAAGCATTCTAAAGGTCTACAGTGCACAGTATTCTTTTCATTCCTTTGCAGTTCCATTGTAACGTAATCTGCCTTTATAATTCTCTGTATTTATAGCACGGCAAATCACTGCACTGTATTTTGTTTACCTCCTATTAAAAAGTAGCCAAGCCAAAATAAACGGGTACAAATCCAAAGCAAACCAATTCAGCTGTAGATTTCCTTTCTGTCCCTGCACTGATGATATATCAGCATCTATGGAGGAACAAAAGCAAGCGTATTTCTATTTTCATTTAGGACACAATTTCTTTGCTTTATTACAAGTGTTTATGTCCCCCTTTAAAGGGAACTAACTTCCCAAAAGCGGATGGAATTCCCTGAGTTTCCATGCTTGGCTTTCTGGACAGCTAAAGGCAGGAGTAGGCATAGCAAGGTTTTGTTGCAGATCATAACCTGCACACTACAGACAGCCAAACTCCTGAAGCAAACATAAATTTGGGACGGTAATATGAAACAAATCCTTGTATCATCTCATATAAAATTCTAGTGCAGTAACACACAGAGCCAACAGCAATAGTCTCTGACTGTTGAACAATTCTAAAATGCATTGGAAAAGTGCAATAATAGTTTATTTTTCTATCGTTAGTTTTCTTTGTAGCATGGAAAACAAATTGCTGGAAAACTACCACTCTCAAGCTTTGTTTCTTTGATAGGGTAATAGTTACTGCTTTAATAATCAGAAAATGAGAACTACCCTGACAGGCCTATAAGATATATTTAGGACTGAGAATACATGTAGACTAGCAGCAATCAATACCAGAAGCACTGATAAATCTTTGTCAAAGTTTCTGGCTGTATTAGAGCTACAATTTAAAGAATAAATTCTGCTCACAGCTGAAGTGGAAATGTACTGGAACTCCACTAAAGCAAGTGGAATTTTTTTACTGCAGCGGCTGCGAGCAGACTTTTAGCCCCGCACACGCAAGCACCTGATTTAGTCATGGATGCTGCACTCCTTGGTTCAGCAAGGCTCAGAGTCATTATGCAAAGCTGGATCACCATCATCTTCATTTTGCAAATACGCCATGGGCACAGGGAAGGGATGAAGGGGGTTTTAATGATCCCACTGCCAGCCAGGAGCCAGTGTCTCGGGCTTCTCACTTCCACTTCAACGCATCTGTGCTAGAGGATCACCAGCGTGCACACAAACCCACACGTGACCAATACACCTGATATAGTCCAGTTAATTACTAGCAAAGAAAATAGGATTTTCTTAAAAGTGTAAGAAAATGTAAGAAAAACGTTAAGAAAAACATACACTTTTAGTGTCCAAAGCCAAATATTTTCATATTTCATATTTTCCAAGTATTTGTCCATTTTTCAAAATTTAGATATAGCTCAGTAATAAGTCCATGATGTAGAAGCCACAAACATTTTCGTAGCATGTGGTCTCTACACCAAGGTTTTTGTCTGACGTTGTCTAACAGCAAACACAGAGTGGTTCCAACTAGAACGGATTTCAGGCCATCTCCAAGTCCAACCTGCTGCTGACAGCAGGGTCAGCATTCAGTCCAGGCTTTTTTATTCCCAAGAATGGAAGTTTCACATCACCTTTGGGCAACCTGCTCCAAAATTAGACTGTCCTCATCACAAAGCTCATTTTCCCTCCTTATGTCAGGCCAGAACCTCCCCTGACCTGATTTATGAAACATTTTTCTGTATGCCAAGATTCATGGCACAATTTAAAAAGAATTGAGAACAAGAGCATAGATGCTTCCAATACTCTTCTTTTTTAAAAGAATTGTTGGCACCTGATTGGGGAACATCCAAATCTTCCTTCCTGAGGAAGGAGTTCCTAATGGTCAGATATCAGCAGAACAACACATAAATCTCTACGTTAAAAACAAACGTCAAACAAACTCATGGGCCCCACCAGTCCAAAACACACAACACTTGGGCAAGGGCAAAGCACAACAGGTGTGATTCTGATCTGAGCATGGTAAACCCTGGAACGACTCTATTAAAGGTGACAAACGACTCGAGATTCACCAAGGTACAAACACCTCAGACTTGCCTTTTTTTAAGCTCACTCCTAAGATACAGATCACGACAAGAGCAGAGAGAATTTACTCTCAACTATTCTTACGTAACATTAATAGGATTCTGGGCTGAACTCTCTGAGACACAACCAAACAACATCTCACATCCTCAAGAAGAGAAACACAGCAGAACGTTAACTTCAGAGAAAGTTTCCAGATTTCTCAATGCTTGGAGAAATAGCAATACACTTACACTGAAGCAAACGAGGGGTTTTGTTAGATCTTTCAGCAGAAAGGACGGTACCCTGCACACCGCAGCAGACTCTGCAGGGAGGGTGGATGCCTTCTGTCCTTGGGTGGTTTTTAGAACAGAACAGCATGCAATCAGAAATGATATACCTAGAGTTTGTCCTGCCCTGGGAAAAAACAGATTAGATGACCTCCTGAAGTCACTCCGAGGTCCCTCTGACTCCATGGATGCTGTACACACAGAACCAAAGCAAGCAAACCAGCACAGAAGTCTCTCCAGTGAGACCTGAAACAAGGCTGTTGTTATCAGAATAGAAAGATAACGTTGATCATACTTCAGTAGCTTAACTGCTAACGTGTATTTTTAGAAATTTGGTAGTATTTTTCCAACAGGGCTTCTAAGAGCTATAAGTTAAAAGAGTTTTGCAATGAAATACCGTAAAATATAAAGACTCTGGGGGAAAGACTATGAGTAAAAAGCAAGCAGTTAATGCTCCGTTGTGTATAATAAAGAATCATTAGATGCAAATTAATATGTTTATGAGGACAAATGAAAATGTTAACTGTAGTATATTAAAATACGGGATAAAGTAGAGATAAGTGAATGCCTGAAACATGAGTATTAGCATACCTTGACCAAGAAACTTTTACCAGGAAGATTTGTACGCCAGTAGTCACAGGAGAACCAAGGAGTCAGAACCCAATCCTTCCACAGTAGAGAGAGAGAAGCTCAAGCCACAGCCCCTTCCTTAATGAGCTTGCAATTTAGACAAAAACACTACAGCCATTCAGAAATTGGCAATTAAGTTTACACCTGACTGATGCTTACACATCCACTTCTCAGACAGGTGCTACGTAACATGCTGTGCCTCTGACTGCTCCTCATCACCAAAAAAACAACGTGCAAGGAGTACAGGAGCAACAACGGGGACACGTTCACAAAGCACAGTGAGGTACCTAACGAGAACACCCAGCACGTTGCACACCATGCCCTCATCACACTTCCCCCAGTTTCAGAACTGAAGTGTGGCTTTCCTGTGTTTCACACAACTCATCGTAGTTTTCATCTGCAAACACAGAGGAAAACATTACACAAAGTTCAAGAAGATGAGACAGTCTGAAATTCTTAATGATGTGTTTGCACTATAAACTATTACAATTTCCTCCTCTTACTGTACCTTCACATTTCTTTTTCCGTTTTTCAGCTACACATGAACTTTGGGATAAAGTTGAAAACAATGACATTTATAATTCTGAAAACTTATCAGGGAGATGCATTAGCTTTCCAAGTGCCAGGATGGTAAGGTACAGCTGTTCAGACAGCAGCCAGCAGAGAACACAGAGAAGGGAAAGGGTGGAAATCGAACCCGAAAAGGTAGATTACATGACAAGTAATTAAAAGTTCCCTGATCATTTTTTATGGCAAAAGAATATAAACAGAAATCTTTTTCTGTTGGGAAGGCAGCGTTTCTAACGGCAGAGTCATAAGAGCCATGGTTTACAGGAGGCAGGAGGGTATGGCAAGAGCTAAGCTCATTTCCTTCCAAAGGTGAATTACAGTTCAGAACACAAACAAACATGCTCTCTTCTTCAGCAGTGGGAAAAGATGAGGGCATAAGGAAGTCCCATTTTAGCATAATGCACAGTTTGTTTTTTTGTTATTTTATACTCTAAGAAGTATAAATAAAGAGCCTGCCAAAAAAAACAGATAGGATATGAGATCTATCAGAACTTGATGGGTGAAAGGAATTGAGTTGTGTGCCATTTGCAAAACTAAAGGTGACCTCAGAAAATCTATTTTTTCTTTAATCAGAAATAAATAAATCAAAGACCTACACCACCACACTCTTTACAGAATACGTATTTTTCCACAATTACACAACTTGGAAAGAAAGCTAAAACTATCTTCTAGCTCTGCACCCCACACCCAGTATTTTTCCTATTTGCCTCCTACACTGCCCTAAGATCCAAAAGACCAACAACAGAACTCTCCTACAAACCCCTCTTCATCCAAAATCCAGCTTATGCTTTTATACTCCTAATTTCAATCAAATCTCCCTGCCAAATACATCCAGATCACAGCATGAAGAGAGATTAACTTTTCTTCTGTCTCTATACCTTCTCAACAGCTGCAAAGTTTATCACCTTGGCTCAGGAACAGCACATCTGAAAACAACAGACAACCCTGAGCAAAATGAAATTCTGTAACCTTTGCCTTCTCCAGCTTTCAAGTAACACTAGACTTCAAAACAGAATGGTGCTTTCTTCCCTGCAGTGTTGTCTTTTGCACTTAAACAAGAGCTCCTAGAAGCCATTCTGGACTGTGGTAGCAACAGGGAGGCCATACAAAGAGAGTATTACACAAAAAGATTTTCTCCAGAAAAAAAGATACTTTCACCTTGGCACAGTTCTTGAAACTCCTGTTATTGGAAGCACCAGTAACACTCAGCTGTGGCACTGAGCTTAGCCATAAGGAACATCAGTGAATTCAAGAACGTATGTTTAAGGTGTTTAAAACAAGAGTTGATTCTTTCCCTCCCCTCCAGCCCTCGTTTCAATTGGACACTTAACCACAGAATTTTAGCTTTTTACTTATGAATCTATTGAGGATTTTTTTAATTTAATTCTACTTCAGTAACTAGCACAGGCTTCAAACTCACATAAAAGAGCCACTTAAATAAAATCACCTCGTTGAAAAGATGCCAAAAGAGCTAATTGTTCATACAGCTCCTATATATTATCTGTGGTGAGCACTACAGAAACAAAATACTGCTAAAAACAGTATGAGGGAAGACAGATCAGCATCACGGGGAAAGAAGAGGCAATAATTCACACTGCACACATCACAAAGCTGTCATAAATTTGAAGTACAACAATCCTGAGAACTGATGAATGTGCCAGTAAGTTTTATATGCCTAAACATGAAACTACCAAGGCTGGTAAGCAAAAGGGACACACTGAAGTATCAAGCAGCACGTTTTTCATCCTTCAAGTCTACTAACCCAACTCTTGACCAGCAAAAAATAAATACATCTTGAGATCTCTTAAAATAATGAGGAGGAATATTTGGACAACAAGACAAGATCAGTTTTGCCAAGTCCAAAACATGAGATGTGTCAGCAACACTGAGAACTAGAAGGCTCCTTTATTAGAGAAAAATGTAAATGACCGTTGTACAGTCTGTAGCCAGTACAATTTTACCATGGAAAACAAAGAGTGGAAATACATACAGCAAAACAAAGAGTTCCAGAAAGTAAACTGAATTCAGGATTTTTATTATAACAAATTGTTATTGCAAAGAATAACAGTTTTATTATCACGAATTTATTTCACCCACTGGAAAGAGCACCACGGTAGGGACTTGAGAAATTATATTTCTGCTCTTGGCCATGATACAGAAAAAATGTAAGGCTTTGGTCAGATCATTACAGTTTGCTTTATATATAACACTACCACTTGGCACAGAAGTAATGTATAGCTATTATGTATTACTGTTAGAATAAAGTAAACGTAGTTAGGCTACAAGGCAATTTCTAAAACTGCTGGTTTGAAGGTACAGCTCCATTATGGACCACAGAAGTAAATTATATCTCATTTCAGAAAACGTAACTGGTCACACTCAAAATTTTTCCTTTATAAACTATGAAATTATTCAAAGTATCATTTGTTGGTACTGTTAATATGAATTTCAGAAGCAGCTGTACTGAAACGAAAGGTCAGTAAGGAAGGCAGAATGTTGGTAAACTGCAGCAAAAAGGCTTTATCTTAGCACAATGTCTATAAAATCACTTCCTAACCCCGTCGTTCCTCAAAGCATTTTTTGTAGGAGCATTTGCTTATGATCCCCAAAAGCTAGCAGATGATATGATGCAAGCTCCTCTCCACTGTTTGTAACTAAGCTTAATGGGCAAACTGAACTCTTTAAATTACTTTTTCCCTGGAATTGACTCAGGTACTTTGTGTCACTAAAGAGGGAATTATAACCCAAAAACATACACAGTACCATCAACATGTTAGAGAACTCTAATATCAAATATGACCCACAGAAGTGAAAAAATAACCAGCAGTACCTGTAAGCTTAATTTTGGACAAGCGTGCCAAAATTCCTGGCAAATCATCCAGCCGTAGCTTCATTTCCTTCCATTGCCTTTCTTCTTTGGATTCTGCTTTGGATTCTGGTGTGGCTGAACCTCCGATTGCTGCAGCTGGCTTCATTTCTCTCAACTCATTCCTGTTTGATGTCTCAAACAAAGGCTGATGAGCAGGTGACATTGGTGTAATCTTGTGTATAACCTTTTTTTCTTGATCCAGTTGTTGACTCTCGCGAAAAGGAGATGCAACTGAATCTGACTTCGGTTTTGCTCGCTGGCTGAGGTCTCTGTTGCACTGTGTTACATACTGGGCAGAATGATAAATTTGAAGGTGATTAGCTAAGAAGATATTTTTACTAACCTCATGTTATTATTATCACCAACATTCTTGTTACATTATTCTCCTCAGAAGAATGATGACATGACCGAGTTAGCCTGAATTTCACACACTTAATGTGCAAAAAAAGTTTTGAAGCTGGACAACACGCAAGAAAGGCAGCTTTCCATTTCACAACTGTCTCAATGACATCTACTTAACCTTGAAGAATTGCTTCTGAACAAACTATGTTCTCCCGTGTAGTTTCAACAGCAAACTTTCCTTAGTTCATCTTTAAAGCTACCAGACAGCATCACCTGATTTATAAACGACTGATTCAGCTGTAATTACAGAGGTACACATAGGCTCATAATAACTCCAGCTCCCTAAAGCAGGCACTCAATTTTTTGCATCTTTATAAGGCATGAATGATTTTCTTAACCGCATTTTAACAAATAGTAACTGCAAAAGTAACTTAATTTCCTGTTTCCCAGCAGGAGATGAGTGTTCCACTCCCAAGGCAAAGGAATCCCCATGTCAGGCAGAGAACACTGCGGTGTGTGGCATTATCCTGGCTGCAGCAGGCCTCCTCCAGCCTCCAGTGTTTCAGATCCCAAGGGTTTTACCCCAATGCAATGCAGAAAAGGAGATGCTGGGACTTGCCTGAGCTGGCCAGATGTGAGAAATATTTTAACCAATCTCCAGCTTAACTCACACCACAGGAGACAAAGCTACCTAGGAATAACAACTCGGGATGAGCACGCTCCCCGGCTCACCATTCGTTTGAGGAAGTTGAAGTACTGAAACGTGATCAGTCTGTCCCCGGCTGCTCGGCACAGGGGCACCACCTGGCACGGGACTCGCCATGCCCCTGCATTCTTCAGGTGCCAGACAAACAGTCCTGGTGGGAGGAAAGAACAGAACGTCAGGTTCCAGCCCCTGCTGCCAGGGTGTTTTGCTGTCATCCCACGTGCAGTGCTGGCACCCGTGGGACACAGCACCACAAAAACAGGAACTGCTGCTGGACAGGGAGGGACGAGGGAAGTGCAGGGCTGCCCGAGCAGCCCAGGGCTTTGCTTCCCATGTCCCTGCTCTTACAGCTGTTCCCGTGCTGCTGCTCCCTCCTGCAGCCCGCAGCTGCCTCAGGAGCCCACCGGGGCCGTGGGGCTGAGGCAGAAGGAAGGCCCAGCACAGGGCAGCATGCACACACCAGAGGCCGTGCCTGACGTGTCGGTGCTCTCTGTTTTGCCTCGCGAGGATGATCCCGGTGTAGCACAGGGACCCCGCGAGGTGCCGCGACCCCGAGGAGGAGAATCAGCCCCGGTGCTCCGCCGTGGGACGCCTCAAGGAGCCGGCACAGCCCGAGGACAGCCCGGGGACAGCCGGTGAGCACACCCCGCGCCCCGTCCCGGCCCTCCCGCTGCCCCTGGGGCTGCCCCGCCACCGGCGCAGCCCGGCCCTGCCCGCGGTACCTGCTAGCGCCCGGGGCGGGCGGCAGCGGCGGGCGGCGCTCATGGCCGCGGCGCTGCTCCCGCCGCCCTCTCCCCTCACCGCCTGGGCGCCGCCATCTTGCCCGGCCTGACCTCCAAACCACTTCCGGGTCGGCGCTTCCGCCGGGCGGGCTGGGGGGCCCTGAGGAGAGCCCGCCCCGTCCTGGGCGGCAGTGGGCGGGGCTGTGCGCTGTGCTGGTGGCGGCGGTCGGTCGCTGTCTCCTCGATAAGGAGCAGCCCAGCCCCAGCCGGGTGCATCATCAGGCAGCGGCTTTTTGCTAACGCTCGTTACGATTCCCTTGCCTGCATACCGGAGCTCGTTTCCAGTTAAAAATAGCGGCTGACGCTGTGTCTGTGGCAGAGTAGCAGAGTGCCATGAAGGCGGTGAGGGAAATGGCATCACACCTGTAGAAAAAGAGCGAGGGCTCGTGCAGGTGAAGGCGGGGCTTACAGCCGGGTCAGGGAGGACATGGAGTCCTGTTCCCAAAATCCCCTCAGCGTTAGGGGTCACGGGGCTTGGTGAAACCCAAACAAACACGATTGTGTTCTGCTGCCGGAGTCACCTCTGGAAGTTGAAACTGGCTGCCTGAGCCGCCTGCTTTCAGCAGCACATTGCAGGAGGCCGGGATTGTGGGGCCCCCGGCAGCCTCATCCGCCCAGGATGCTCCGTGCCATGTCCCAAGCAGACACAGCTTGCCAGCCTCCAGGGAAAACCCCTCACTGTGCTGTTGGAGCCCGAGCAGGGTCTGAAGGCTGGGAGCTGCTGCAGGGCACAGAGCTCGGGGCCTCTGCTGCAGCCTGGCATGAAAGGGAGGGGAAGGGCTGGGGCTGCGCAGCATGACCGCACCCCCAGACACCTGCAAAATGGTTTCTCTGAAGAGTTTGAGTTCAGGAGACGTAGGCTGTAAGTCACTGAAACGCTTAAGAAAATCGTTCTCAATATTTTAACGTGGAAATCTGCCTCAGAAGCATCTTCCCCCCCCAGGCTTTCATTTCTTTATAGTGTTTAAATTCATGCAAAAGTCATCTTAAATCATTATTAGGAAGATAAAATGAAAACACTCACTCTAATTCACCAAGAATATCCTACTTTGAAGCATTTATTTCCACTCCTGTTCTATTTGGGGAGCTGGGGAGAAATTAGGACTTCACATTTCTTACAATTAATATCCTGTTTGACTCTGGCTTCTCATCACTCAGCATATATCACTGTGCAGTTCCTGTTTGCAGTTTTCGTAGCTTAGAAAGATTTGGTCTCAAGTTAAATTTACACCTGCAGAAATAAAATAAACACGGCATAGCAAACACACACAATGGTCACACAGAGGGCTGGGATGGCTGGTTGGTTTTGGAGCAGTCCGGGTCACAGAGGAAAAGGCTGAGGTGGCCAAGGGCTCTGTGTCACCGCTGAGATTTAAGGTTTAATGATTTTCATTGCCTTTCAGTTGGGCAATAAATTGCACCCCTGCAGAGAGGGGGTAAAACACTGCTTTCCTAATTAAATAGAATGTTATCCGTGGGCCTCCAGGCAGAGAAATACCCCCTTATGAAACAATAACGATGATTTAAGGAACGCAGAATGTCACATTCCCATTTGGGTTTAACCACTAAAGCTATTCCTAGAGAAAAAAAATAATGAAGATTTTTAGCGAACACAAGTATCCAAATGTCAGAGTTGTATTTCAGCCTAAAACGTCTGCACAGGTTTTGGGTCCTGTTAGCAACAGTTTGGGTCTTCAAATTCTGCAGGATCTGGCTCCAGGAAATACTGAATGCTTCAGAAAGCACCAGGCACTGTGACAGATTATTAGAAAGTGATTATTAGAAAGTGCAGGTGGCACCTCCAGCACCGTGCTGATGTTGTCCCGCAGCCTCACCCGCAGGCAGCAGTGCCGCAGGTCGACCCGAAGGCTGCAGGAGCAGAACCTAACCCTAACCGTAACCCTAACCCAAAGCCAAGCACCATTTGGTGCACAGTGATTCCTGATTCTGATTTTTGATTTTTTTTGCTAATTGCCAAGATACGCAGTCGCTTGGTATCCTTTGCTACTTCTCCGAGGTCATAAAATAAACACTGCACCTAGAGGTCCGTTTTCAGGGTGATGCAGGGGGTGTTTAACCACGCGACTCCCATTAATGTTAATTACAGAGCACATATTAACAGCCTTATACAATCCTTTTTCCTATTAGCACTATCATAAATCTGATTGGTGGGGCTTAATTAGGTCTCGGCAGCAAAATGCAATAGTTTGATACGCGAAAGGGCAAATTCATGAAGACAGCGTACTATTATTATAGTTTAATCTCAAAATCTCTCCTTCTCTTACTCATAACACCAACAAGGCTTCTTGTAAGATTGATTTGTTGTCAGAAATTGATTTAAAGACCGACTGTAAAAATATTATATTTTCCTTGCTTCATGGAATGCAGCATTGATGTTAGAGCTCCACAGAGACTTGATGTACTTTCAGATAGGGAACTTTAAAAGCCAAGTGCAAAATAAATAAGATGGCATCCTGCTGTTATTGTGGTAACCTTTACAGATCATTTCAGAGCTGTGACTGTTGAGTTCAGTGATACACCATGTGGGAAGTTGTAGCTTAGGGCAGTTTTACCCCCATCAGCTGAAGCCCCACCGTATTTGCTTTTTGGGGCCCAATTGCAGCATGTAACATAAGAAATGGTGCACAGAGCGAATAGCACTAGAATATGTCAGGAACACAGAGATAAAAGATAAGAAGAACTAAAGCAATAGTAAAGGCTAAGCCAGACTGTTGTGACAGAAAGCTGACTGGCTGCTTAAGGCACCAGGACTGAGCAAATGTCTCTGCTGACCGCTACAGCTGTCTTCCTGCTGAGATCTCCTTGAGCCCTGGCTCCAGGGGCTGAGCAACTCCCTGTGATGCTGCTGATCCTTTATGTAGTTCGTTAAAGCCTTGCCCTCAGCAAACAACTCCAAGCAGAGTGTAGCAGGTTAAAACAAACACACAAACCCATTGCTTCCCTCCAGCCCAGTCCCAGTGCTTTGGTGTAGCTGAAGCTTCCAAGAGCAAACGAAAGAGTCGTCCTGGTAGATCAGGGCTCAGTAGCTTTCCCAACAGGTGTGCCAGACTGGTTTCTTTCCCGAAGTAGAGTTCAGATATACCGTAGGAAATCAGCATAAGCTCAGAACTGCTGCCTCTTCCCAGCTGTCCAAGGTGGCCTCGTGCTGACCCTGTGCTATGCTGATTTTGGCAAGCCCTGCATGACTTGCTTACCACCTGCAATGGACTATGAGCTGTAATAGCTTCCTTCAAGTGAAAAACTTCAGCCTTTCTTTAGGCAGAGTTTTGCTGAGTGTCTGGTGTAAATTCAGCTGTGATGCGATTTGGAGTTTGGTTTGAGTCTGGTGCAAATATGTGGGCGATGGGAGGTAAGCAGCAACCTGAGTGGGGATGGACTGTGCTGAGGGAATTGTCCCTAAAAAAAGCAGGACCTATAGAACATAGAGTAGTTGAGTTGTAAGGGACCTGCAAAGATCATCTAGTCCAACTGCCTGAGCACCTCAGGCTAACCAGAAGTTAAAGTAGATTATTAAGGTCATTATCCAAATGCCTTCTGAACACTGACAGGAAAGGGACATCAGCCACCTCCCTAGGAAGCCTGTTCTGGTGACTGACCGCCCTCTCAGCAGGGGAATTCTTCCTAACGTCCAGTCTGACCCTCCTCAGTGCCGCTCCTTCGTGTTCCTTCCTTGGCTACCTGCCCTAAGGCAGCAGAAACAAGCCACACAGTCACACAGGAGCTGCATGCCCCCCCGCAGACCCCCACCACATCAGCCACCCCTTCTTAACTCACCCAAACGTTGCTGATTCTGACAAGCAGCGATACCCCTTATCCCTTAAAGTTCTCAGCCAGCGTCAACAATAGATTTTTCCAGCAACCCTTTGCCCAGAAAATGACACTCTGAAGAAAAGAACCTGTGTCCTGTTCTCTTTCAGCTGAGAATTGCTGCCTGAATATCTCCAGACCCCGTTTCTTTTTTTCCCCCTCCCATACCTCCTTTCAGAGGTCTTTCTTTTCCTGGAAAATCTATGTGAAATTCCCAAGCTGCCCACGACTCAGAAGATCTAATAAAAATAAGATTTATTAAGAGCAGAGGGAGGAAATCAGATTAAAACTGAAGAAACAGCTTGCATAACTGATCTCTTATACTCAGCGAATGCTCTGGAAGTGCTCGGTGCACACACATTAACTGTTTTGTGGGAGTCCTTTCCAGCCTGACAGCCAGACGAGGCGGGCAGCAGTCAGTGTGTCCCCTCTGCAGATATGGCCATTAGCTGCACAAAGCCCACCAGTGCATGCTCACAACTTCTCAGCCCCAGATGCTTTTGCCAACCCACAGTTCACTCATCCTGGCCATGTGTTCCCTGTTACGCTCTGACCTGGGCACCATAACTCCAAGCCCCACAGCTCAATGTTCTCATCACAGCCAGCGTCTCTGCTTCTGCCCACCACCAGCTATCGTTGTGAGCCATGCAATGCTGTCACTCATCAGTGAGTTAAGGAAACATTAAGGATTTCTGCTTCTCCTCTATCAGCCCATCACACTTTTCTTCTCTCCCCAGGCCATGCTTTGCTATCCCGATCATCCCATTATCCTACTTTGGCTAGGTTTAAACCCCTGCCTGCAGCACCCACATTACAGGACTCCATTTCTGACTCATTTTTCTCCCCCAGCAGCATTTTTGCCCAGGTAGGCAGCACTCTGGCAGCAGTGCTCGTGTTCAGGGACACAGCAGCACCCATCTGCTGAGGCCCTGCCTGCCTTCCCGCTGCGGGGGCTGGCTGAGCATACAAACCCCATGTGCCAAGCACCAGGAAACAGCTTCAGCTTCCTCCTCATTTCAAATGATGCCCAAACAGTCCTAATTCAGTCACAGTGGGCTCCAGCTCCTGGAAGCAGTTCTCATGCGTTACTGTTCTCATTTGGATGCTTTTGCATCTGTTCCTTGAATGAAAATTTTGCACTGGCTGGTTCCACCAGCCCCATTAGCCAGGCATCTATCTCCCTGCTTATCCATTGCTGAGCCCAAGCAGGACACATCTTTCATTTCTGCTTCCACTGATGTAGCTTCTCCACTTTGCTTATGGTTTCTTTTGCCTCAAGGAAAACTTCTCACTGTGCCTTACTTGATGGGCTGCTGCTTCACTAAAACCTTCATAGCTTTGTCCGTCTATTTTTCCTATTCTTTTTCCAAAATAAGAGGGAGCAAATAGATTTTGTTCTACATCTCAGTGCACATCACATCCTGTACTGCTTCTTGGATGCAGTTCTGCTCCATGTTTGCTGTGCAGGGATCAGATCGGATGTGCAGGGATGCTTGGACTTAAGGGTCAGGAGCAGAGACGGCCGCCATGAGGAGAGTTTTGTTCTGAGAAGTGTTCTGCAGCTCCTCCTCGCCCCACAGCAGAACAGCATGGTTGTCCTAAGGTGCCTTTTCCTAAACCCTCCCACCAGTGTAGGTCCTGCAGGCATGTGCCGTTCCTGCAGCAGGGAGGGACAATTTGCACTGTCTGAATTACTGCCCAGCCCAGTGTGTGAGAAAGCAAAACGATGCCGGGATGTTTACAAAGTATGTCTTATAATTATTTGTCATTTGTGGATTCCGGATGTTTAAATAATTCAGCTGTACTTCAGAGAACTGCACTTATTTCTGCACATCTTTACGTTTCATCTTGAAGCTTAAGCCTTGAACTGGCTTTTACTGAAATCAATCAATAAATGCTTTCATTGACTTAAACGAAAGCTGAATTAGATCCCCTGCTAATGCTCGTGCATCCCTAACAAGCTGCCTGCTGCGTCACTGGGGTGAGGAGGGATTGCTGCTCCCCACTGCAGCCTCATGCCTGCCCACAGTGGGGTTTCCCTGTTCTGTAGGACGTGTGCTCTCCTGCAGTGTCCACTGCAGGAACACCGGTAACATCAGCACGCCTTGCTCAGTGCCTTGCATTATTTGGCTCACAGGCTTCACAGCTTTCCAGCAAATTTCCCGTTCTGTGTGACTTCCTTCTGCCCTGTATGATGCCAAGCCTTTATGTAAGAACCATTGCGAGCCACTTAACACCAGTTTGTTTGGACAGTTGTTCTGCAGCAGAATTTGTTGGATTCAGCAGAAATGCCTTCTGCTGTCATAGCAGCACCAAGCACGTGAGTGCAAGTGAGTGACTCGCAAGGGTAACTGCACTCCTGAGCCTTGTAATAATGCACAGGGCTGCTATTATATCATTGATCTGGGGATTTCATAAATTGTTCTTTTTATAGTTTCTGAGAACACCCAAAGTCAGGTTAGGGAGAGCTTTAATGCCCTCGTTGCTCCCTGGAAGGGCGCTGCTTTGTTCTGTGGCCCAGTGGCCTCAGAGCAGCCTTGCAGAAGGCCGCCCGCCAGCCAGGTGTCCGATGGGCAGCCTGCTTTCTGCCCACCTCATCCTCACCTCAAACAGTGCAGTGACAGCAGATCCCGGCATAAATCACACAGTCTGTGGCAGTCGAGGGGCTGGGGCTGTGTCCTCACAGGGCTTCTCCTCCCCATCCCTCACAGCCCCGTTGTGTCCCCCTGTCATGGTGGTAGGCTGGACACGGCCCCTCTAGGAGCAGAGTGAGAAACTCCAGTGTTTCCCCTCACCATAGAGGGCTTGTATTTTTTTAATTTGTGCATGAATCGGTTTAGTTTCTGAGGATATCATGTCACATAAGAGACAAACACCAGAGCCCCCAGTAGGAACTGGGAATTGAAGATGCAGGACAGCCGCTCTCAGCCATGGCCTGGAGCCTTCCCCGGCGTTTTGGGGTGCTCAGTGGCCAGACAAAATGATTACCTTGCTTGTGTCTTCAGTTCCTCTGTAAATCACTAAATACACCCAAGAGCCAGCAAAATTTTTTTTTTTAGAGAAATACCATGTGTGCAAGCAGCACAAGCTCCACAAGACAAACCAGGTCCAGAGAAACCTCCTGAAGTCAAATAAAACAAAGGGGAGCGAGAGCAAGAGGATGTCTTGATTACAGAAAAGCAGAATGCCCATTCTCCTTATTTATGGAGAAGACGCTAAGGGAGTCGGAGTTGTTATAAATCACACAGCCAAGCAGTCATTTTTCTGAAGCTCTCACATCCCAGACCAACTAACCATGTTCACATTAGCCTCAGCAGTTGACAACCATGGCAAAGAACTCGCAGAAAGGATAACATTTATGAACATATCAAAATGATTCATAATGGGCTATTAAAAATAGCAAGAGATGAAAGAGGCAGCCTACAGATAAGCCATTTTGAGATCCTCAGTAATTCAGAGCACTGTTTTAAAAAGTCAAGTTTTAGCTATCACAGACCTGTCCCTGCTGCTCAGCAGATAACAAGGTGGGCTGTTCCCATCAGGGTGAGGGCTCTCCTCCACCTAGGGCTCTTTATTTCACTCTGGCAGCTATCACACAGATATTGAAAAAAGCTGTGCATAACTCACACCCACCTTCCATCTCCTGCGCTCTGCCAAGCAACCAGTCTGAGCACACGCTGCGTTCAGCCTTATTTTCTGTAGGCTGGCTCCACTCGGTGCTAACATATTCCAAGGGTTAATTTTGGCAGCGAAGGGTAGCTGGTCAAGTACACTGCGTGTGCACCCCGTGGGCAGTTTTCAGAGTCTGTCAGGCACTTGTTAACACACTAACCCATTCATTTGTTGATGAATTTGTGGCATGTTGGACGCGAGCCAGAGGTTGAGCTGGGAACAATATTTATTTATATCTACACACAATAATTCATGTCTGCCCAAATCACGGACTTTCCCTAATCCGCTGTATTTCAAAACATTTGCAGTTCTCTCAGCCGATTAGCGTTGGCTTTGCTTGGCCCGGTGTAGTGGAAAGAAACGTAAGACAGTGAGTGCAGCTGAATGCTTTGATTCACTGATAGAGGCTGACATTCTGTCCCTGACTGCTCTACCAGGCTGGAACTTAAAGATTCTTCTGAGGTGCAAAGAGCCGTGTTTTGTGCCATGACAACTAATATTGGACATCCAGTCCTTGTTCTGTGAAAGAAGCCCTGCCAAACTGCAGCCCAAACAAAGGGATGAGAGGTTTGTATGCCACTGAAAGAAAGGAGGAGCCTTCAAAAGTTGCTTTTTGAGGGCTATGTTCTCAAAATGAATCACTCTCTGCCATTGGGAAGGAGGGAGGTGATGCAGCCTCCATCATCTGCTTGAGGGATCGCAAAGCACGGTCATAGCACAGGTTTCCAGCCACCATGCTACTCTACAGCAAACATAAACCATGATGTTTGGGCTGAGAAGAACTGCACAGCAGTGTGTGGAGCTACTGCAGGTAAAAAATATCCTGCATACATGTAAAAGGAAGAAGAAAGATGAAGAGAAAACAAAAGAACGTTCATAGCCTTGTTAAGCAGGCTTTCAAATTATTAGGGGAAAAATGCAGCTTGGATGCAAACAGGTTTAGTATCCATTGCAACTAGAACAAGACAAAACCTGCTGAGACCCAAACTGCGTTTGCATATGACTGCAACAGGATGTTGTCCCTGGTTAGAGACACTGATGACTGCAATAGGAAGAGCAGCTTCTGAAACAGCGTGTGCCTTTCACTGCCTTCAGAAGATCAATGGCAAAACACTGGTGTAGAGGCAGGAAAAGGAAGCACAGATTGGAGATAGGACTTGCTCAGATTCACCCAAAATACCATGAAAAATCCTCTGTGTTCTCTCCACTAGACCGTTTACCCGTATGTGTGATTTCGTGGGTATAAGGACGAATAATCAGAGAGTTGCCCTATCTGGAGCTCTGACAGAGAGATGGGGTACGGCCACACCTGAGGGTGCTGGCACCCAGGTAAGAGCTGGAGCAACCCAGGAGGGTTTCATAAAGGAAGGTCTGTATTTTTCACTAGTCTGTATGAGGACTGAGTTAAATCAGCCTGGCCAGTCTCCCTTCCTAGCCAGCCCTATGTTCGTTTGTCAAGGCACTGTTTGTTTTCAAAACAGCCAGCATGACTTATTTATGTGTGGTGGTAGCCCAGGCCTTTTTGGTCACACATTCACCTTCAGGAGACCTTTGTAATTTTCCGTGCAGTCTGAACAGTTCATCTTTGGTATTTCCAAACCAGTTCTTTCTTATGGCTGCAAAAATGAGTGAAGTCGAAGCCTGATTTTTTTGACTTGGGGAAACTTGAAGGGGTTGCATCATTAAGAGCAACTTTATCTGATCTGAATTTGGCTACTGCATAGTTCAAATCCCTTAGGGGACCTTCATTACTATGGCATTAAGGAAGCTTTTGCAGTTTTTAAAATCCTCGTAAATGTTCTTTTCAGAACTACACTATAAATTCAACTTTTTTTATCAGAAACTTTTTCCCTCCCTAAATAAAAAGCTCTCAACTTATTTCACTCTATTTCATGGCAGTGTTTTAAAACAGAGTTTAAAACTCATGAAGTGCTCTGCAAATCAAAGTTTCATGTATATGAGCTGTATCAGGGAGTGGGTATTCCGACTTTGGCCAGGGCTTCTTTTTATTCTCACTCCATATTATTTGAATTAAGCTCCCTACATATGCCAGCCAAGATCAAAATCGGATGGCACTAGGTGCTATATAAATACAGCATGAGGGCCATTGATAACTAAGATTGAGGAGATAAAAGCACTGGAGGGAGAGAAGCGCTGCTATTACTGCTCTACAGCCAGAGAGCAAGGGCAGGGGGGAAGGAGCACTCAGCAGCGGGGTACCTGGGGTTCCCTAGGGGCCACGTGGCCTGGGGGGGAGCTGGGGGTCCTGGAGGGGGGATGTGGGAGGAGAGGCCAGTGGTAGCGCAGGAGGAGGCCCTCCCACCTCCTGACACCACCCTCATTTTGGGCTTGGTGGAGGGCCGCTGACAGACCAGCAATAACCAGTAATTCATCTCATTAAGAGGCCTGTGTCAGCCCCATGTGCTGGTGTTGGGATGGGGACGGAGCACAAGGGTGGTGTGAGACGTGTTGCTTGCACAGATGTGCCCATGAGCACTGCAGGGCAGGGTTTGTTGAGACAAGGAGTTGTTAATTAGAGGTGTCGGTAGATGACATCCAGCCTGAGACACCTGCGTCCCCGAGAAACTGCAATGGTGCTCATCCCCATCAGCAGGGCAGCCCCTTGCTGCCACAATGAGGGAACAGAAGCTGTTTTGAGGGGACAGGGGAGAGCCATTTGGGCCCCAAAAGGTCTCCAGGGAGAAAAAGAGTGGAAGAGCAGTTGTGTCCCGGCACCAAGGAGGATCCCAGAGGGTGCAGCTCTGCATGAACACAGCTTTGCCCTGCTGCAAGGCATGCACAGGAGGGCACCAGGGAAGGACCATGAGTCGGATGGGCATAAGGAGAAACCTCTCATTTTTACTCTAAGGAGTTAAAACTCAGCTCTTTTCATTTCTTCACCTCCGTTGTAATTGTTTCTCTGTTCTAGACACTATGAATAAAAGCGGGGCAGCCAGGCATGCAGAGTTTGGTGCTATATTAAATAACTGTAACAGTAACTGATTATTTCCCTATGCAACAGCATCAAAGGACACCTCTATTTACAAATTTCTCCTCTGCAAAGCCCACGGCTGTAAGCTCACCAGTGACAACCTCCCATTGCAGCACTCTGTGCTGCCATCCTGCTGCCCATCACCGCATCCCCCCCACTCCCCCAGGCTTTGCCACGGCTTCTGCATGACACAGGGGGCCCTGTGTGACAGCCCCAACCTCTCCAGCAGTGCAGGGTGAATAAAACTTGGTGACCCAACCACTTGGTTTGGAGGCTGTCCCCCAGCTGCTCATCTCCTGGTTTGTTTGATGGCTTGGAGGTTTTTTCTCTGTTAGAGATGGCCCCAGCCCCCTGGGCTGGCTGGGGACATCATGCAGTGCCACCACTCAAGGGTTCTGCAAGGAAAAATCCTAAAAAGTCTTCCACACTGTAACCCTGCCTCTTGTTTTTCTTGCTAACAGCTGGTTACTGAAAAGGGAGCTCAGCAGCTCAGCCATCTCAGAGCCACCATCACCTTCCTCCTCACTGACTGATGGAGCCTCCTTCTCTCCTGTCCCTGTGACACAGAAGCCTGCAGGAGCCGTCCCTCTCGCAGTGCCTGGCCAGCTCCTGCCAGCCTCCCCTCCTTGGCCAGCCCGGTGCAGTCCCATATATTGTTCCCTCACCGCCACCATGCTGGGCTGCATCTGGCTGCCCAGCAACTCCGTGTTCTGCCTGCTTTGCTGCTCCTTGGTCCTCGCATTTTTCTCTTTTCCTGTAAAACCCTCTGAGGGTATGAGCGGATGAGCCCCAGGTGGTGCAGCCCCTTGGCACGGGTTTGGGCTCACTGGCACAGCTCTGCTCTGTCCCGCTGTAGAATCACAGAATCATAGAATCGTGGATTCATTACAATTGGAAACAACCTCTAAGATCGTCAACCCAACCATCAGCCCATCCTGTACCTGCACCACCGCTCCCACCTTCATTTGGAAAGTTCGTCCTTCCTAGCACGCTGCGTTTGCCAAACTCCCCAAACTGCCTGGTTTAAATTCTGACACCTCCTCGTACTCCTGTAGTACAGTTTAGTAGTGGTTGCATTCCATCATTTAGTATTAATTAGCATTACAGCACTTTAGCTCAGTCCTTCTGGACCTCACTGTGGCCCAGATCTGACAGCGATGGCACAAGGCACAGCGGGACACAGCCCTGCCCCGCACCCCGTGCTCTCTGCAGATCAGCCAGGAGGGAAACCTCTTCCAGAGGGGAGCTCTGCAGAGGGGCAGCTTGCTCTCCCTTCAGCAAAGGGGCTGCGTTTTCAAGGGAAGTGAGTTTCCCAAATGTAAGAAAGGTTTTGGTTGGCTTAACTTTTAGATTTCTCTTTCTGATCCATTCCCCATCCTCCTGAATTATTTTGTCCCTTCCCAACCAAATTGCCTTCCAGCTCAATGACCTTCAATTAGGCCAAGGTGTCCCATAGCTCGCACAGAAATCCCAGTTGCGAACTGATAGTGGCTGAATTCCTCTTTGCAGTGCAAGATAAGCTGTAGGCCAGAGCTGGAGAATATTAATGCCTGCTCCAGAAAGAACAAGGGGGGTTTTCTTCAGCAAGTAAAAATGGGTTCAAACACGTGGGTGTGTGAGCAGCAGGGCTGGGCGTGCTGAGAGCGCACACTTGCTATAGAAATGTCAATATTTTCTTTAAGGAACAGCAACTATTCATTGAAAAAACTCACGCCATCCAGTTTTTGGATGTATTTTATACCCAAGTAACAAAGATAAACTAACCCAGCACCATCTCCACGTGGTAACCCAGTGCACTTTATCTGCGGTAATGTCAACGCCGTAAAAAAAGGGCAGGAAATGTAGATGGAGCCATTTCTCCATGCTGCATGGCACCGTGGAGGCTGAGCTGGAGCTCTGAAGATTGGGGACGTCAGAGCTCGTGGCGATGCTCCTCGGGCAGCTGAGCTGCCTGGGTGCCCCTTCATTGCTCAACTGGCAAATCTGGCTGTGGGTTTGGGAGCTCGTCTTTGGGCACACATTTTCAAAAATAACAGCCTGCATTTCTACCAGAGGCAGAGAAAAGAGGAATTGTCTGCCCTGGAAAACAGCCGTTCCAAAACAATTTCCCCTAAAATTCTCACTAAGGGTGATGAAAATCCAAGGCAGAGAGGGGGAAAAAAAAAGAAGCAAGATGAATTAATGCTCTTTTAAAAAACTTTTTACAACTGATTTCTAATGAGGCATGGCCAATGTTGTTGACACGCAGTTGGATCAGCTTCAACTCCTGGGACGTCTGCTTGATGAATGGACAAATTCCAGGGCTGGATGCAAACGCTGCCTTCCTCTCCCACAACTCAGCACTTCTCCCGCAGACTACTTAAACCTCCACCAGAAATGACTCGACTCTATATTAGTAGTTTAATTAAAAGTTTCCATGTGCAGGTTGCCTTTGCTCGCGCCGGCCTCTGAATGGGGAAATTAAATGCGCAGCAACAGGGAAAGGCTTTGAGCTGGTTTTATGGGGAGAGCTGCTGACCCGCTCCCTGACGTGTCCAACCCACGGACTGCACCATGCCTGGCCCAAAGGGCTGCGGCCAGCGGAGGGGCTCTGCCTGCATAAAGCAGCTCTCTATAAACGTAGCTGCAAATATATGGATTTTTATCCTAGGGTGTTGCAACAAAATGTGAAAACAAGAGGGCATTAATGGTAGGAGCTGCTCTTTTTATTAAAGTCACCTGTGTTTGCAGACTGGGCACCACGTGTGGTTTCTGGGGAAGAGACCAAGGTTTGACCCCTTCATGTGCCCACCCGCAGTCGCAGCTCTGGTTTGCAGCCCTGAAACCCAGCTCCTGGCCGGGTGTAACCAAAGCCCGAGTTCAGAACTTCTCTTCTGAGCCAATCCACCAAAAGTTGTGGCTGTGATGCTCTGTTCAGCAACTTCTAGGAAAAAGAGGCTTGTTTTGGGCACTGGAACAAAAGCAAATGAAATGCAAATCTAGCTTCAAAGAAGTGTGGGAAACAGAGCAGTTCTACCAACATCCCAAGGGCTCGGGCTGCTCACTGGGCATGCGGGCAGCCCCAGCCCTGCTCTCCCGTTTGCCCCAGGGATCTGCACCACATCGTAGTGTGGTCCCTACCCAGCAGAGTGCAGGGTCAGCTGCATCCTCTTGGCCCTAGAAAAATATTTTATAGTAGGTGGAACTGGTCCCACTGACAGGATGGATGGAGCTTGCCTGAGCATGCTTAGTGGTCTTGTTGGAGCCCTGGCATGGAAGCGGAGGCCCCAGCCAGGGATCAGGCAGCTGTGGGAACTCCACATCTCCATCGCCCGCAGCCTCATCCCCTGCTCTGCTTCCCGACCTGCTGGGGGAAGCGGGAGGCTCCCCATGGCAGGGCACACGATGTTCCTTGTCTAGGCAGAACGAGTTGAGCTCTGGGAATGCAATTAAAGCCACATAGCTTTCGTAGGGTTTTTTTGAAATCACAATATCTTTGCCTTTGCCCCAACCCACATGAAGACAACCAAGGGACAGGTGTCCAGACAAGGTCCCCAGGCTCCCCAGGCAGCGGCACTCGCTGTGCCAGCCCGGGGGAAGGCAGGCTGCTCGTTCCAGCCTGTAAGTGGAGATTTAAGATTCACATAGGCAGCCCTTTCCGAAACTCCTGGCTGTAGTGTGGTGCCATCAACCATGTACCTTTTATGAGCATTTTATTCATTTCAAAAAGTCATCTGAGTGGAAAAAAATTATATATATATAAACATGATATAGGGAGTGAGCACGTTACAAATGGGAGCTGGGTCGAAATAAAACCGACTGCGGCGCTTAAAGACGATTCTAAATAGATTCGCACAAAGCTTTGCTATTTCATAAAACATTAAAGGGTTTAAATGACTTTAAATACATCTCTAGAAATACAGGCCATATTTTATTAAAGGTGTCAGGTCTGTCTAATCTCTCCTGTGTAAGGTGTTCATTTCGCAGCAGCAGAGGCGCAGAGATCATTAAGTCCATCTCCAGTGCAGCCTTTGCCAGCTACCAAACCCTCTCCTCATTAATATTTTAACATTTGAGGTAATGCTGAGAAACTGTCCTTTGTCACAGGCACCGGAGAGATTAGCAGTAAATCTTTTCAAAGAACTACTGCATCCTCAGTGCCCAAGGATTAGAATTTAAAATTGCCCTGGTTCCTGCACGGACTGCGGAGCAGAAATAGCGACGCGATGGGACACGGCCACCGAGCGTGTGCTGGCACTAGCAAAGAGGGCTCGTTCGCCTATAAATGCAGATTTGGGGTTTCTTGCGGCTCTGAAGCCTCCAGAGCCAGGCAGGATGCTGGGCGAGACAGATCCCAGTCTCACCCGACGCCGAAATGCTGGAAAGCAGCAACGGGAAGCCCAGAAAACAAGCAGGGTACAGAGGGAGCCCTAAGGACAGGCTGGGAACAGCCGCCCTCTGTTAGGGATAAATCTGACCTGGTGCCCACAGAACATAAACAGCGAAACCTCCAGCTTTGAAAGCAGGAGCAGAGGGGAGTGGCAGTGGAGAGGAGAGCGTCGAAACACGGAGTTTCTGAGGGAAGGTGACAAATGGGCACAGCAACGGGGACCCGATGGGGCATCACTGATGGCACAAGGGCTGGGACAGGAGGAAGGCGGACTGCTCCTCCTCCAGGTGCGGCTCTGGGGGGATTTGTCCCCAGCCACCCCAATGGTGGGGCTGTGTCCCGCTGCGCCGGGTGCTGGAGCACTGCAGGAAATAGGAGGGAACGGCACGGGAGGAGTGAACTGCTTGGGTACAGCAACAGCAGGCTTCAGACAAAGCAAAACTGAGAAGCAGTTGAAGAGCTCTGTGCGGGACCAAACCAATGCCCTGCTGCCAGGATAGCAGTGCTGGGGCTCAGCCGTAGGGTGGAAGGGTGATCTGGGAGGGAGGAGGTGAGCAACAGGGATTCTGGTTGCGGCTTTGATTGCCAAGGACACCTCAGGGCTACTGTGGGACGAGTCACTTCCCAGCACCTCAGATTTCCCCTTCTCTGGCCTAGGAAAAGGAATTATTCTCCCAGAGGTCATATCTCCCACACATGGAAAGTCTCTGTGCAAAGGTGATGTGTAAGAAAATGGCATCGCTCGTGCTGGAGCTGCCTCGGTAGTCACACACGGCACCCCTGGGCAGGGCGCTGTGCCAGCCCATGGAAGAGCCCTTCCAGGCATGGAAGCACCCTTGGGGGTGAGGCACTGGAGTGGGTTGCCCAAAGAAGCTGTGGGTGCCCATCCCTGGAGGTGCCCAAAGCCATGGACGGGCCCTGGGCAGCTGAGCTGGAGTCACCCAGCCCATGGCAGGGTGGGGCTGGGGGCTGGGAGGGCCCTTCCAACCCAGCCGTGCTGTGGTTCCCTGCCTGTGTCAGTGGACAAGCTCGGCGAAGGAAATACCGCAGACATCTTGCATCTGGAGTCATGAGGTCTAGCGAGGACCTTTCGTCTCCCCAGTACCATCGTTACTGTGCTAATGTAAGGTGGGTGAGTCAAACAAAATGGCAAGGTGTAGAGATGACAAAATGGGACAGAAAGAGGTAACCCAGTGATGAGTGACAAATCCTGCAGAACGTCAAGAGATGGATACCAGAAACTGCTGCATCAGCACAGTGCAGGCACTCCTGAGAGGCACCAAAGCCATGGGAGGACAGTTAGTGAGGAGACAACAGATGTTCTACCACAAGGACAGCGGAGGGGGAAAAAGCAATTACCTGCAAAGATGGCACTCTACTGCTTGCATGCGTGACTTTTTAATTTTTTTATTAAAAAAAACCAAACACATCAGATCTGAAATGTTTTGGCGTGCGACTCTGTAATGAATTTCCTCTCCACGCACGTTTTATGACCTCGTGCGTTCGCTGTTTGCAAGCTGCAGCTGATGGCATGCTGCTGCTGCGGGGCTGAGCACGGTGTGCTGCTGCACGCACAGGAAGAAGAGAGCAAAAAAAAAACAACAAAAATCACAGACTGAAAAGCATTTGAGTTAAGCAAAATATGTAAATGGTAAAGGAAGCTGGGAAGCTCGCAGACTGCAAATGAGCACGCTCTAGGTGATACACAGAAAATAATTGTGGGAATACCTCCGACCAACAGCACTGATTAGCATCACGCGTTGGAAGCGTGGCTGCGGTCCTGGCTCTGCACGGGTGACTGGGCCATGGAGGCAGATGGATGCCACTGAGCAGGGCACAGGGCACAGTCATTCTAGGAAAAAGTTATATGGCCTTCCTTTCCCAGCCCAGCGGGTCAGCCTGTCAGCTGAACCGTTTTATAGTGCTCCAAAGTGAATGGCATTGGCGTTTGGCCACCAATTCAGGAGCAGCCTTGAACTCTGCTTTCTCCTCCACTTCAGGTGAAGCAGATTTATTCTCAGCTCACCGCAGATTTGCAATTCGGTGTTTATTTGCAGGATGCCTGGTTCCTTGGGCAGCGATGCTGGGAGCACCGAAGGTTTGTTTTGGATCCCGCGTTGACTGCAAGGGAAGGGTTGGTTGCGTCAGATTCCTTCTGGTCCCGTTTGCTGTGTGGTGTACACAAGACATGTCTGTTAGGAGTCAATGAAAATGCCACTGAGGTCACATTAACATAGCTAATAGCTGTGTTAATAAATGCCATATAATAAAACGAGAAGGAACATTTTCAGCCAGATCCGAAGCTATGTGAAAAATGTATTGGGTGAATGAAGTCCATTTCTGACTGAATGGGAGCTTTATAATCAACTGACAACCTATCTGTGTCTAATTCTTGCTGGGTAAGGATTTGCAGCTCAGTTTTTAGGATATATTTCGCAAGAGCTGCTATCTGCTCGGCCTGCTGCTTGCCAGGAGGTGCTGGGTACCTGCAGCCCGTGGCCCCTTTGGAGATCGGAGCAAACCAAAGCCACCCAGCATGGCAAAATGTCAGAGGTGTCCCCAGATGCTCGCCCACACAGGCTGACTCTGCTTCCCTGTGCCTTCCAAAGGTTGTTGGCACGTAGCGGTGTATTCCCAATCTGACACCTATGATTTCATCCCCCGACCTGAAGACAAAAAAGGGTTTTCTTTAGCACCAAATTATACCTACTGGGATTATCAGGGTGGGGTGGAGTATGACCAACAGGCAGGGAGTCTTGCATTTAGGAAGAAGATCCATTAACAGCAGGTTGATGTGCCTCCTCTCATGTTCCAGTTTGAATGGTATCGCTTCGTATTTGGGATTCCGCAGTTTGTGTTGAAAGCACAGGGGTGAGAGCTCATGGAGTCACCTGCACGCAGTGCCAGAGCTCCGCTGCCCACCTCGTGTCACACCGACCAAGAATGCAGGCAGTGATCTCTTTGCAAAAGGTCGAACCGAATTGCACAATCCATCTGGTGACACGAGGGTCCCCCAACCGGCACCGTCCTGCGGGCAGCACGGAGCAGCTTGCTGTGTGCTCGCAGCCCATCTCCATGTGCTGCCCAGATGCTTTCGCTGGAGCAGCAGCGAGCGGTGCGGCTGTGATCCGCTAATTGTTTTGACACCAGGGGAGTTGAAAAGCGCTGGTGAACACTTGGCTTGCCTGAAATGTGTGTTTTAGTTAAATGACCCCAGGGATGATCAGAGTCAATTTTCCTGCTTATGTCTGCTGCCCTGGCGCTTGAGGTGGTTCTGGTCAGCGCTACAGAAAACAAGCGAGTATTTAGTTAGTGCTGTCTGCATGACACAAAGAATGGGAGTGCCTGTTCCCAGCCAGAGGCTCCAGCTCAAGGAGCCACTTAAGCACATGCCCTAATCAGGACAGCACTTGAGTGCATTCATGCTTATCTGTAAGCACGTGCTTGAGTTTTCTGGTCTGCATGGGGTTCACACCCAGGCCTAAGCGTCAGCACGTACTGAAGTGCTTTTCCAAGACGTTTTCCAGAACCGAGACCTAAGTGAGAAAAATGAGTGTGTCACATCTGACCACATTTGAATATATTGCTGCTGCTTTTGCAACTGCGAGGAAATCCTGACAAGCTTGGTTTCCCTTCAGGTCATATAAATTATTTTCCACTTATCCTCCCGCTCCCTCCCCAGGCACCCGAGGAGGCAGAGGGCTTTTGCTGCAGAAGACGACCTCAGTTCTCTGCTCGTTGGGGTGTGGGTCGGAGAACAGAAGAATGTTGGCTCTTTGAAGGAATTTGTTTCAGACTCATCCATTACAACCAGCGTGTTGATTCTTCCACAGTTGACTTGTAATGACTCCCAGGAGTTTCTCTCCCTGAAGTGAGGTCAAACTTATTGACTTTTCTTTCTGTCCTCGTGGCTTTTCAACACTGGACAAATGATTGCTGTGATAATTAAACTTTCACACATCCAAGGCACGGTGATGGCAAGGAAGGACTGTCTCTAGCAGAAGTGCCCCCACTCGATGAACTTGCAGCTTGTTAGGAGCTAAGTATCCTTCATGAGCAAAAAGTTGCTAATTAGGGATAGATTCAGTTTAAAGACAAAAATGGTGAGTTTGTGAAATGCCCCTGCCTGATGCACTGCTTGTTCTGGCCCTTGCTGAGCTCCTTGTTGCAGTAGCTGTGTTGTTTCTAACAGAGGCACAGTGGAATCAGCCCACAGCGAAGTCTTCCACCAGATCAAGGGAACAGACACCCCAGGATTCAAATGAGATGAGTCAATATCAGCCAGAGGATTTAGAAGGGATATGGCTTCTTACGGTGGCAACATGTACAACAGCAAATTGCAGATGTGGTTAGGAGGATCTTCCCTTCAGTCGCAGCTGTGCAGCACCTGGATGCGGCCATCTCAGGCACAATCCAAGCTTGCATCTTCAGAGCACCCAGGGCTGTTTTGTGCTAAAATTGAAGAGCACAAAGTACTCTTTCTTTTCTTGCCTTTGTTGCTTCACCTTGATGGAAGGGGGTTAGGGTCAGCTCAGCCCTGGCAAGCTCTCGGGTGCCAGAGGTTTGCACTGAGAGGCTTCTAAAACCTCATGTGCTGGGAAACTGCCTCCCACACTGCTATGTGGGATCAGTGCTGCTCTTCGTGGTCTCATTTCCAGTCTGGAGGCGTGGGGAGTTACTTTTCCACATCTGTGCGATGAATACGAAGCTCCTGACCATGGCCTGGACCATTGCATACCCTCTGGAGCTCGGTGTCCCTGCAGGGCTCACTCAGGATGGGAGCAGAGCTGATCCTCCATCTGCCCTCAGCCACAGGTTCCCTGATTTCAAGTGCTGAGCTGCAGACACCTTCCTACCACTGCCAGGCACTTTGGCAGCTGCAGGCAAGGCTCAAAACGCGTTCATGGCACAGACACCCTGGGAAAGGCTGTCCCATCTGCAGCATCCCGTCCCAATCTCCTCCACTTTTCTCCCTCCTGACGCACATCACAAGGCCTTGCCACGTCCTTCCACTGGGACAGCCAGTTCTTTCTCTTTCTTTCGTGACAGCTGCGCCTCAGCTGCCCTCCTCCAACCAAAGCTGTGTGTCAGAGCCCCCCAAGCCAGGAAATCCCCTTCCCTCTCCAGCAGGGATACCTCCTCCGGTGGAGGCCTCACCTTTTATAACCCCATCCGTCACATTAATTGGGCCTCTCAAATGCGGGCTACCTGCCCAGTATGACCCGCTTCAGGCTCTCCATCACAGCAGTGGAGGAGTCCACACAACCACAGTTACCTTGAAGCATTTATAGCTGCTCTCCCCAGGTAGCCTGGAAGCTGAAGCTGAACAAATGTAGCCTAAAAGCAAGGTGCTTTTTTTTTTTTCCCCCCCTAGTAGTGACCCTAATTAATCTTTGGAAGAACTTATGGCAGACTTTTCCATCACTGGAAGTTCTGAGGTCAAGCTGGGATGTTTTTCCATGTCATGGCTCAAACAGGAGCAAGTCCTACAGGCTAGGAATATGAGATAGACGATCATGACGATCCCTAATGTTTATGAGACCACATCAGTGCTGACCTTGAGGAGGATATCCCAAAGTCATCCCAGGTCTGAATCCAGAAATGGGCTCTGGCATTGTGAGATGCAGCTGCAAAAAGGCTCCTGGGGCAGAGACCCTGGGTGGGATGGAGCAGAACTCGCTCTGTTCAGCACTTGGACCTTTGTAAGCCAACAAGGTTATCTGCAGGCCTGTGGGCCCAGATGGGCTCCTGGACATCCCACACACCAGCAGCTGTGATGCCAATTAGAGGTTTTAAACACGCTAACAAGCCTATCATTCTTAGGCCTAGCTGTTATTAGTATTTACTAACTTAGTTCAGCTGTTTTCAGAAGGATAAAGAGGCAAAGAATTTTCTTCCAGCCCCAAGCAAACCAATGTCCATCTTGTTCTCCCTCACACATACACGCAGCATTTGGGCATTCAGTCCCTAATTTCATCAGGAACTGCTGAAAGCCTGATGTTGTTGCCTGAGATGAGGAAGAATAGAAGCTCAGAGCCTCAGGAGATGATGACTCAGGGCTGGTTTACCAGTGCTCTCGGTAAACACGTGTTTACAGACGCCCCTTTCAACCCTGCCGGCTGCTGTGGGTTTCCTTGGCATGACGGGAGGTGACACGAAATGAAAGAGTCTCAGTTGCACAGGAAGAAATCCAAGATCTCTTGTGATGCAGGGACAGATTAAAAGAAAGTGCCCACATTGTCCAAGCAGGATATCCTTTACGCAGAGAGCAAGCTGCTATAAATGATTGAGGACACCTTGTTCTGAATGAATCACACCTCTGTTTCCACTTTGCTGCCTCTGTGCTCCAGCCCCATGGAAACATTTTTCCTTAAAGACCTCCTGACATTGTCACCAGCTCTGCAGATTGCTCGTGTTTTGTACATGGGAAAAGTCACTTTTGGGGGAGCGTTTAGGTGAAAGAAGATAGACTTTTCTGCACTGAGGAATAACTCCTCATAAATCTGCCAGAGCACATTCATCTGTCTTGCAAGCTTGCCTCGAGCCCCCCGTATCTCTCCTCATCAAGGTCACATCTGTTTAAACGTGCACAGGGAGGCTGAGCCAGCCACTGGGGAAACATTGATTTGCGATCCTGTACTGCAACAGCCTGAGCAATTAATATGATCAAAACATCCCATTCCGTGTCATTATTATAGACCTCACAGTATTTATTTTCATTACCTAGGACTAAAGATGAAAAGGGCAGCAGAGGCTCTAGTGTGTGGCTGTAGGTGGAAGAACCCTACCTTGTCTCAGCTGCCTGCATGCCCCTCAATGCAGAGCAGTTCTGAGAGCCCAAGGCAGGAGCTGGGGGATGTTTCAGCCCAGCTGTGAGGGCACTGTTGCTAGTTTCCAGCTGAAATGTAGGTGGGACAGGTCAGGGCTTCAGAGCAGCGTGATGGGTCAAGGCAATAGAAGCGCACCACCACAGAACCCGAGTGTGGCAGGGATCCTGATCACCCTCTGTCCAACCTTATTTGCCCATTGTTTTCTAATGGAAGGAGGTGTTACCGCAGCGAAAGAGCTCTCAAACACAGCTCTCAGCCCTTTCACTGGAAGCAAAGCCATCCCCTTGGGTGCTGCACAGATCGATGTCTGTCCTTCCCCGATGAGAACTGCTCTTGGCCATGGAGCTCTCATGGAGGCAGCCCCCAGCGGTCCTGCTCCAGGCGCGGTCCTGACCCTGAAAGCAGTCCCTCCGTCCTCGAGGTTTTGGGCCAAAAAAGCTCCAAGCTGAGCAACATGAGTGAAATATGGAAGCAAGCAGAGACGAAGTGTAGTTAGCATTCATTCGTTGCTTATGTTGTACAGACTGTCAGAACTAATGAAATTTTATGACAGACGGGCAGCGATCAGCTTCTCAGTGTTATTTATCTTTCTCACTCCTGGCTCTGTACCCCGGGTAATTCTTCACTCGTCTTTAAAGATGCCAGGCTGACTAAGCGCAGCATCCACCTCCCCAGCAAACCAGCAAATTGTGTCAATGCGTGGGGATCATTAATAATCACCTGGCTCAAGCGACGAGTGATGGCCAGGCAGCATATTCCCTCTCTCTCATTGATTTCCCCCACCCCACTTCCTCTCTCCCACTGAGCTCCCAAAAACTTCCAGAACATCCATTACCGGGGGCTCTCACCCCCCCGGCTGCCATCTCTCCTCAGCCTCCAGCAGATGTTTGCAGAGACGTTCCTCAGGCTGACGGTGGGCACGGCTGCCTGGCGCGGCCCCGCTCCGCATCATTTATCCTGCAAGGTGCCAGCGAGGCTTGACAGGTCCATTTGTAACAGCTTTGTAGTAGATGATGCAAATTGATGCAAAACATATGAGTGCAGCTAGCTTCATTCACCACCTGTTAATGCGTCCGTGTGCCTTTACAGAATCTGCCCAATCTGCTGGAACGGTGAAGGTTGCCCAGCGTGCTTAGGATGAAAGTAGCAGAGGGAGAAGAAGAGAACTTACAAATATACATTTTTGCCTCAAAATGGAAGGATACACTTTCTTATGGGAGTGATGTAGGAATATTGGCTTTGCTCCAGGGCTGCCATGTAGAGGGGTGAAAATCTTTGGGCTTTGGGCAACCTGGTCTAGTGGGAGGTGTCCTTGCCCATAGCAAGGGTGTTGGAACAAGATGACCTCTAAGGTCCCTTCCAACCTGAGCCATTCCATGATTCTGTGATCTTTAAGGTCCCTCCAGCCCAAGCCATTCTAAGGTGGGGTCTGCACTGCCCTCAGCACTCCATCTCATCTCCCCACATCACTCAACAGATCCTTATTTTCTCTTGGCAACGTATCAAATTAAGGCTGATTATCTCTAAAATTCTTCCTTAGAATATCATCTTTAGGCTTCAGAGTTATAACACAGCTGAAAGGAACGAGGCATCGAGCTCTCCCTGGAGCTGCAGACCTGGGAGAGCCACGTTGCTCTCCTTATACTTGGTTCATATCTAGCCACAAATGCTGGGACGAGAGAGCCAGATTCTTAATGTTACTCCCAGTGAGAATTTCTGCCTCTGATTTTGGACCATGCATTCAACATCAGTCATATTTAGGCACGAACAAGGAAGAAAGAGAAAGTTATGATCAGAAAGCAGAAAATTCTCTAGATTCATACCTTCTGTATGTGTTTGTGATTGCTCTGTTTTTTTCTGTAAAAGGGATTGTGATGCTGTGAACATTCACATGGGTGAAAGAAAAGAACCCAGACAGCTGCCTCCACACAACCAGCTCTTCTGAGGCTTCTGGAAGGGGAGGAAACTGGGACCTTAGACACCCAGCCAGCCTGTTTTGAGGTCATTATGAGAGAAAAAGAGAAAAAAGATTAAAGAAAAGTGGAAGTCAACTTCTGAAGACCACACAAAGGTAGGAAAGTCATGAGGAAATATGCTCCGTGTATGAAATGTTGAATAAAGAAGTCAGCTTCTGGCTGCTGTAGGAGGATTCCCAAAAAGCAGTCGCTATGCTCCCAAGAGATGAGTTAAATGCAAGGGATTGGAGCAAAACACGGAGAGGGACAGACCGAGATTCTTTCCACCTCACCTCCCCTGGATGGAGTTCATCCTTTGGACCAGCCCGAGCAGCAGCACGGGGCATGCTCAGACCCCTTGGCATCTCCTCGCCTCCTCCAAAGCTCCTTCTTCAAAACCCCTTCTTCAGCTTCTTGCTGGCTGTTGCCATTTTCCCTGTGGGTTTTGGATCCACCTGCCTCCCCGGGCAATAACCTTCTGGCAGGACACATAGCAAGAACCTTGCTTGATTTAGACTTATCTCCAAGGGGGTTTCAATTTGCTGTAACTCAGAAACAAGGTGACAGACTGAACTGTCCCTGCTCCTTGGTGCTCTACTTGCTGATGCTCTGCAGTGTCAGTGGGCAGGGGATGTGCAGTGCTCACCATGAGCAGATACGGGTTGAATCCCCAAAATGAGACACTGATGGGTCCACGGAGTCACAACAGCATCTCTGCAAGAGCAGAACAGAGCTTGCTTCCCCGGCCCCCAGCCCTGCAGCTGTGGCCCTCCTCTTCCTTCCAGTACCTACAGGGGGGCTGTGAGAAAGAAGGGGACAGCCCTGGAGCGCGAGCAGCTGCTCTGCTTGAGATTTTGCTTCTCTGGAATCGCAGCAGAGGGGTTAGTGACCGACAGGGTGACCTTTGAGAAGGAGGGCTGCCTAAGTTAAAATCCCCCAGAATGGATGCTTTTATCCCCTCCTCTCCTTAGATCTGGGGCTGACAGATCTCATGGCAGTGGTCCCACGGATATTGTATTCTCTCAGGAACGAGCTGCTGGGACCCGTGGTGTGAACGCGGGACAGGAGCAGGGAGAGGCAGTTGCTGCCCTGACCAAAGCAGCCCCTTGGATGGGGAAATGAGCAAAACCCTTCTGGCAGGTTAAAGAGGGCAGGAGTTCTGTTTGGAGCTTTCCTGACTCAAGGCCATGCTGCTCTGTGCCCCTGCTCGGCAAAACACAGAAGACGTCTGGGGTGCCTCTTGGCAATGGGAGCTGTCTGCCCTTTCCTCCCAGCGGATGGAAGGATGCAGTGGGAGCTCAGCCCCCTCCCTCTGTGGGGCCGGGGAGGAGGAGGAGCGCGGGGTGCTTCCTCCATCACCCCCATGCTGGGCACCGCATGGGACCAGCACAGTCCAGGGTCTGCAGGCTCACAGGTGCCCAGAGCCAGGCAGATGTACCCTTCAGACAGGAGCTGCAAAGTCTCTAAGGAACCGGGGACCGGCTCCCACTCCAGGGTCTAATTTAATGAGCAGCCTCCAATTGACTGTAATGGGTCTGGACTCCATCGCCAGCAAGAAATCTGGGTCTGGATCTAATAAGAATGTCTTCAACACATTTTATTTTGAAGTCTGCTTCAAGGACAGACAACTGGATACAGAAAGCCAGTCTGCCCCGTGTTTATGAGTCGTTCGACTCACTTTTTCCAGCACAAACATTCAGCCAAGCCCCTCAGTCCCCGTGCAGTTCCAGACCCAGCACCAGCCTATCCTGTTCGTTGACAGAGCTGCACTCACCCCTGAAATCACAGATCCTAAGAGGGAAATTGGCCCAGGGATGCAACACTCAGCATTCCCAGCTGCCCAGCACCTGCAGCATCCCCTTTCACTGTCAGCCCCCTATTGCCATGGGCATGGACATGGCCTGGAATGGAGTTAGCCCCCAAAGGGTGCAGAGTCCCCACCATGGGATGCTGAGGACTTTTCCCACTCCCCAGAGTCGGCCACGTGGACTCAGCAGCAGATCCGGGCTGCCTGTGCTTACAAGGTTTAATTTCCTAATTGAAATTTCATGGAAAAGCTGCACCTTTCTGATTAGTCACCCCAGCGTGAGCGCTCCCTCGTAACACAGACATCTGCCCTCCGGACTGACCTTTCTAGAAGCTGCATCAACAAAGTAATGCTAATAAAAATATCCATCTGTGCTTAAAGATAAACAAAGCATTAATACACCAAACTAAGGCTTAGATTATATTAGAGTCAGCTTTAATGATATTACACATCTGTTAGGACGTATTTCCCACCCGGGCCATCTCTCTCATGCTTTTTAAATATCTTCATACAAAAAAATGTGCACGTTTCCCCCGAGCCCTTCGTGTGCGTCACGGCCGTGGCTCCGAGAGCCCCTTCCCCGCTGGGCCAGCGGCCCTGCTTGGGTTTCAGAGCCTTCAAAGGCTCCTTGCTTCCCTTCCCCTGGCAGCAGCGGAAGAAATCTTCAAACCCCAGAAACCAGACACTGCTCCCGGTGCCTGCGTGTGTGTGTATCCAGCAGACACATCGCCGTGGCTGTCCTCATCTCCCGCTTCTCCCTGCAAGGCTGCAGGCATGAACTCCGGGGTTTTGTCCCCGTGACACCCCGAGCTGGGACGTGGGAGGGGAATGCCCTTCAGATTTGCCCTGGTTTGTTGCAACAGCCCCTTGCCCCTCCAAAAAGGAGCAAAACTCATTGAACGAGTTAATCATGTCTGAAGAGAACCATTGAGCTGCTTCTCCCTGCGGTTCTCCCAAAAGGGTGGTCTTATCCTGTTACCCGTGCATGGCAAAGCTGTCTGGAAATTGAAGCCTTGGGATGCACAGGGCGGGGATGTAATTCTGCCTTCCCCCGCCCTGAGCCTCCTGTCTGCACATCTGCGAGATGGGAATAGCAGCCACCGCCTGCCCCAGCCCAAAGGGGTGCTCAGCTGCAGAGCGTTTTCATCCCACCAGGCATTTAGAGCCGTGGTGGAAAAAGCAAAATAGAGGCATCCCAGTTCTCATTGCTGGGGAAACAGCTGCTTAGTCAGCACCAGAAACCCCAGTGCTAATTACAAATATCTGAGAGTGCAGAAAAAGGGCTGTCAGATGTGAAATTTTTGACTACACCCACTCCGTCACATTTCCTCCTTCAAGCACTGGGGCCATTTGAATTTCCCCGAGCTCTGGCTGAGCACAGGGCTCACCCGCCCCCACCTCTTCCATCCTCTGGGGTTGGGGACAGAGTGGGACGTGCTCCCACCCCTCATACACAGCCACACAACAGCCGCATCCCCCGGTGAGCATCCCTCCTCCGGATGGAGTTTTGGTGTTCACCAAGAAATTGCGAGCACCCATAAGAGCAGCATGCTCAGAGCTTGTTTGCTTGCAGTGGATGCGCTCATCTCTCCTGCAGGAGCATGGGGAGCTGCTGTCTGGCAGCCCGTAACAGCACACGGGAGCAGCGCGTGCTGCCATGGGGAGCCAGGGGCTGAGCCACTGGCTCAGAGCTAACAAAGTCTTTAGGTACCTTTATTTCCCCCAGTACAAAAAGCTGTCTGTACGGATCAGGAAAAGAGTCAGTGCTTGCCTCAGGTACCTTAAAACCCATCTAAATGAACTGTAGAATGGGGAAAAGCAGCACAGAAAAGGGAAATAGCCTGGAACAATCAGGAATTGTAGCAAATCTGATAGACATCGGAGATACCCCAGAGTCTCACACCCCTGTGCCTGGCTTACCTGCCAGGATGCCTGAGCTCAGACTGGGGGCTGAGGTTTGAGTTCTATCCGTTACTGCTGTGCATTGGATGATGTGCAGGTGTCGAGGTACCTGAGGAGTTTGATAGGTGCGTGGAAAGATGCCTTCAGTGTCTGCGTGCTCTCCAGGAGGCGAGAGGAAGCAGGCAGCAACTTCTCCTGTTTCTGCACAGCCCTGGTTAGCACGGCGTGGGATGGCACTTTCCCATCTGGAGGTTCACTGCTCACGTATCCCCGTGTTTGTGTGCGGGGTGTGACAGCAGCGGGACTCGGCAGCTCCCTTCCAGGGAGAGCTCTGGAGGGGAGAAGACATCTCACAGGAAGCGGCCGATTGAAAAACCAGAGCCATCCCGGCTACAAACACCAAAAACCAGAGCACTGGTTTCCATGACAGACAATTACATTCCTCTCATGGAACATTATTAACAGAGGAAACAGAGATCCTTTTGCAACATGCCGCGCGCTGACGTTTTTTCCACAAATATTTACAAAAACACTGAGGTATCGACAGTGATGTTGTGATGGGTGGGAGAGGGCAGCAGAGCCCAGGGAAGCCTGGTGGGCTCAGGCCATGCTGTGACAGCGCTGGGGTGATGGGGACAGAGGGACAAAGCCACCCAGATCCCTTCTGCCACCTCAGTGGGACTGCGCCTGTGCCCCATGGGCACCGTGCTGGGGAAGGAGCTCAGGGAGAGCTGGGGGAATGCAGCCCAGGACGGGCTCCTGGGCCGTGTGTTGCAATGCTCAGCCATGGCACTCCCAAACCCATGTCACCCACGGTCCCCCTACAGCTGTCCCCAGCCCGTGTCACCCACAGCCCTCCTGCCTTGTGGAGCAGCTCCCAGCCCCGCGGCTCAGCCCCGTCGCACGTGGGAGATGTCTGGAAGCCAGGTTTCTTCAAAGGATTAATTTGTCTTTTGATGCAGCGAACACTCTGACGAATGCTACTTTCCCTATCGCATTCAAACACACACCATTTTAGAAGTTAATAAACCCATTTGCTGCCAAATAACCGTGTTTTTTTTTTTTCCAATTTTGCTCCGTCAGGATGATAAGAGGTTTAATGTCTTCGTGGCTTCTCCCTCTTCTTTCAGTAGCTAAATCAGGTGTAACTATCACTGCAGAGAGCAGCACTTTTTCCCTGTTACACAACCATCACTCACTCCCTTTCCTTCCCCCCATCCCATCCCAGAGCCTCCCATGCCAGGATGCCATCCCAGGGGGTGACGTCTGCCCCTGCCTCTCCTGCAGCACGAGATGGGTGCACCTAGGTGGGAACCGCCTCCTTTGTGACCCCCAGTGAAACAGCCCCCGGTGCAGGCACAGCCCCTCTTGCTCGTCCTCCCCCATGGCACAATGTCCTCATGGCACAGGAAAGCACGGCACAGGGATGCTCTCCTCCTCCATAGAGTGCAGCTGGGCACAAGGAAGCTGCTGCCCTCCATAAATAAGAGCAAGCCAGGATTTAAACCCCACAGGATGTTTCACCTTTGTTTTTTTATCACACGCAGCAGCACAGGTGGTCCAGCACCTCGGATCCGTCCCATCCCGAGGCGGTGGCAGAGCTGTGCCATGGCTGCCATGGGTTCCATAGAGAACAGCCATGGGAGCACCGTGGGGGTGTGTGCCAGTGGGGTTCTGCTGCATGAGAAGGCTCAGCTCTGCAAAGCACTCTGTAAACTGTCTGGGTCAGAATAATCCTATTATTTTTTTTTTTTCGAAGGGAGGTGATTTCAGAACAATTTTCAAATTCTCCCAGCAGTTTAAGGAAGCTGTCTCTTTCACATTTGTGCTAGCAAAATAAGCAAGTATAAACAACATCATCCAGCTCAAAGACTGAAAGCTTACTGGGGCACAAACCACAGATCAGCTAAGTCAACAGAAAAATTTCCATTGATTTTGCTGGGCTTTGCATCAGGCTCTAAGAGTAAAAAAATAAAAGTGATTAATAAGAAGATTCCAAGGAAAAAAGATATGGTTGGAGGCAGGAAAAGGACTATGAGCAAGGGCTGTAAAACTTGAGAAGCTTCTCACCACAAATGCTCAGTAACCTTAAACCAGAACCTGGCATCTGGATACAGCATCTTCCCCTGCTAGCAGTCTCAGCTTCCCAAGTCTGCGATTCCTGGTTTCCCCCTGCCAATTTGGTTCCAGCATGCGCAGCCTTCTCGTTTTTCAGCCGATGCTTGTGATGAATCCTGGAGCAGTAAGCTCTTTTTGCATGGTTTGCTTCCAAATTCCAAGCTCTGAAACCGTTTCAGTTGTCTGCAGCAAGATCACAGCCAGGCGCTCGGAGCAGCGCGGCGGAGTCGCACCGTAATCAAGATCTGTTCTCTTCATTTGAATGCATCAGTGCTTACAGCAGGAGATTTTGACTGTAAAATATACACTCTTTTTTATCCCTTAACTAATTTTAATCTTTCTTTTTCACTTGTCACCGCTGTTCACAAAGCAGGCTTTTTGTGCTGAGCCTTTCAGCAGAATGTGTTCAAGAGAAGAGAGATAACAAGACCTAATAACCCTCTTTATCACTAAATAAATAAATAAAAGAACAACTCCTCCATTTAGGTGTTGCAGATAGAATTGAATGTTCCTTTGAAAACTCTTTGATCGATGGAACTTGTTCAACTTTTGCTTTTGTCGCAAATTCAGCTCCTGGTTTTCACGTCGGTTGAAGAGCTGGGCTGCTCTGCTCGGCTTTATCTCAACGTGATTTGTGGGGCACTGCTGATGGGGATGGCTGCTCCAAAATCTTCTGAGCCCTGAGTCAACTTCCACCCAGCTGGGAGAGGAAGGTTTGCCCTGACAATCTCTGGGAGGTGGTGTTTTGGCTGGCGTGCTCGTGCTACCATTTCCACTTTCACCCCAGTATCTCCCACGTGCCTTATCCAAACAGACCTCGCTGCAGATTGCGCGCACGTGAAGACATAAAAGCACACATGCCTCCGGGTCTTGGCAGGTTTACCAGGAAAGAAATATTTATCCTGGCAAAATCAAAGTCTGACAATAAAAAGAATTGCTATAATGTAAGATGAATACACGCTTTGTTATCTAGAGGTGAAGGCATGACCGGCCTCGAGCCGGGTTCGTCTGGTCCAGCCCTGCCTTTGACCATAGGAAAATACTGCAGAGGAAAGGGCAAGGAACACATAGTACATCACTTACCGACTTGTGTAAGTAGATTGGTAAACAAAAGGCCCATCGAGTCAGCTTAAGATATTTCAAGACTTGTGTTCGATGACTAAATTAAGGTGCTCTCCAATCTTCCCCAGATAAACTCAAAGAAGAGAAGCAGCAGCAACGACTGAAGGGCACAAATCCCCCTGTGCTCAAGCGTTACCCTGCCTGCATGCTGGGTAACCTAGCCCCTTCCAGCAGCAGGGTGTTCCTAGGGGCATTTTGGCTGAAATAGAGCCTGTGCTGCCTTCTGGATTCATCAGAATGCTCATTTTCTTTTGCTGTAATAGGTGAGTAGCTTCATTTTCCTGCTTCCCACTCCCTCCCCCACCTTTCTTTATCACTTTTCCTTTTGTTCCTTGACACTCCAAATTAAAAATGCATGCCCACTTGTCGCAAGTCTTTCAATAACATTCTAGAAGATAACTTTGGAGTCTGGAAAAATGGCTCTTGGATAGAAACAGCTGATTTTAGCACCTTTCAGGCATCCCACACAAACTCTGGAGAGAGAAGGCAGCTTGCTGAAGCTCCCATGCAAGGTCCACGTTGGGTCAGGACCCAGCATTCCTGCACCTTTCACTTCGAAATCTCAACCCAAGTTCCCTTACAAAACACATGGTCTTTACTGTAGCTGTACTTTTAGAAAGTCATTGAATGTTGCAGAAGGACATTCACCTGGGGATGGTCCTGGTGGCCCCAGGGCTGGCTCGCCCGTACCACCCTCCCTTTAAATCAGCAGCACTGCCCAGAGGGCGACAACTGCCTGAAGAACTCAGTGGGTTTAAGGTCCCTCCCGACCCAAACCATTCTGTGATTCTGTGATTCTGTCTTCCTGACAACCTTCTAGGCAAGGGTTCTGTTGAAAAGTACACATTCCATAAAACATCTGTAACAAATGGCTGAGCCTAACAAAATTTCCTTTAATGTTCCTACTTGCTACTTGAGCAGACCATTCTCTCAGATCACTTAATAAAAATACAGCTTCCTTAGATGTCCTGCTATCTCCGGGGTTGGTACTCTGGCTTGGAGCCTCAAAAGTCCATTTTCTTTTCTTTTTCTGCCTCTGAATGTTTGCATGTGAATAAAGAGGCTTAAAGGGCTGTTGGGGCTGTCAAAAGCTGAATAATAAACAAGTGATACTCAATTTAGTTATGGGATTTCACTTCTTGTGTGTTCTCCGGAGGGGCAAATCAACAGGAATAATTTAAAATGTATGAGAAACCGATCAGTCTGTCAAAGTACATTTTTTTGAGCAATTTTCTCTGGAGTAATTTTGCTGCTTTTTTGTGTCAAGCCAAATTTGAAGGTTCTTACTCCAGCCTTACTCCTACTTTATGCAGGAGGAGAGGGTTTGAGTAGAAACTTGGCAAGGTCCAGAGAATCTGGCCGAGACCCCCGCGTTTCTGTGCTTGCTCAAGGCATCACAGAACTGTTTTCAAACTGGAGAGCTTCAAAAGCTGGCTGCCAACACTCGGATTTACAAATAGGACTTTTGTTCGACGGTTCACGATTTACATGGGATGGATCGTGTTTTCCAACACGGCCCCAGTCACATGTGGTACATCTGAAAACACAAGTGGTTATTTGACAGTTTCCTTTCCGCATTTGTAATGATGCCAACGCTGGCACTAAGTCTTCAATAGCTTTTCTTTCCAGAAATAATCACACACTTTCGCACAGGGAATGGTATTCCTGGGGCTCGTACAAAAATGAGGACAGGGAATTTCTGTAGCTGGAGCTGGCTGATGTGGTCTTGGGCTTCGCTTTTGTATCTCTAATTCCTAACAGGAATAGTGATCTTGAATTCTCTAGCATTTAGCTAATCACTATCTACAGAGTGAGATCTGAGGACGTTGTGGAGCGCGGGCTGTTGGAGAGGTCTGAGCCATTCTGCACATCCCCAGCGAGGGCTGATCACACGCCATGGACAAGTTCCAGCACAGATGAATGCATCTGTAAGGACATCCTGGTGACACCAGGGGCTTGCCATGGCTTCTGGAGCAGAGCGGATATGAACATGGGGCTGGACTCTGGAAAGCAGAGATGTGGCTGCTTTGTGCCACTCTCAGTTATTTCTTCTTCCCTGGAGAAGAAGAAATCTGGATGTGTTCAAGGCATGTCCAGATGTGAAACTGAGGGACATGGTTTAGTGGGCAATCTTGGTGTAGGCGGACGGTTGGAGTAGGTAACCTTGGAGGTCTTTTCCAACCTTGACGATTCTATGATTCTCAAAGCAGAGCCCAGCAAATACCATTAAGCATGGCCTGCCAGAAAAGCAGATACCTTCAGGCGCATGCCAGACAAGTCCTCAGATGTTAAATCTCATTAGAGCAATCTCCAGCATCTCCCTCTGCCCCAGCCTGTGCTCCTTGAAGGCAAACACCCACCTGAGGAGCTGAGGCCTCTTCCCATGGAGGATGCTCAGCCTTCAGGGCTTCACCTTGCTGTGCTCAGCTTTCAGGCAGCTGCAGAAATGCTCTCGTTGCTGCAGAAGCACTCAAAATATCTAAGGTGGCTTTGGGGGATGGGGACAGGAGTATGGCTGAGGTCTGGCCGCAGTGTGGCTGGCTCACACAGCACGAGCACCGTTCTTGCCTGAGGGGAGTACACTACCAGAATTATGCCCCAAATTCATGGCCCCTTTGCACCTCTCCTGGGTCAGCCTGTAGGGCAGCGATGCTGCAGACATACTGGGGGCAACCCCCGCATCTCACTGCCTTTGGAGGAAGCTGCAGAGCAACTGTTCTGCAGTGAGAAGACCCATCCCAGGAAATTCTGCTCGTTATTCCTTCATAGCTGCACAAACATCGCATGAATTCAGAGAAAGGGATTTAAAAAACAAAACAAGCCATTCCAAACCCTGCTTCAGCAGTTGCTCTTTTCATAAACAACTGCCACAGATACTAGCTCTCTTCACAGCTCTGAAATCTCAGCTTTACACACCTGCCACGGCCCTGATTCAGCACGTAACCAAACTCCAGATGTGGCTCCCAGTGCACCGTGTCCCTCCAAGGACCGGGATAAGGCAGTGCTGTCCCCTCCTGTGCACGCCGAGCAGCTTCTGCTGGGGAGGCAGATGTGTAATCCCGTGCTAGGAGTACAGATGTATAATCCTCTGCTCCGACAGATGTATAATCCCATATAATGTATAATCCTATGCTCTGACACTGGTGGGAAGGAGAATGCAAGCTTAGCTCTGTGACCAGCCAAGCTGCTCAGGCTCAGCAGATGCTTCCAACATTGATAGTGTCAATGGGAACCCTGGTTCAGCCTGGTTCAGCAAACCAGGAACAGCTGGGAGCATGAGTGCCAGCCCATGGGCCTCGCTAAGCCTGGGCCAGCATCTTTGCCTCCATTTTGTAGATGGAGACAGAAATGAGATGCCCAGTCCTCAAGACTCAGACACTCTGATGAGTGCAAGAAAAAAATCTCAGAAAAAAAAGAAATCCTTCATCGCTGTGCTGGAGGCTCTTGTGGGGCACGTGGTCAGCTGCTGCAGTGCAGCAGTTGGGACTCGTCCGCTGGACAGCTGTAAGCGGCCTCGGGAGGGAGGCAAATTCAGAAGCAGCAGTCAGGAAACTTCAAACAAGAAATGAAATGCAATGATTTCTGGGGTTAATTTGTCATGAGAAAAGACTACCCAAAGGCTCAGGAAACCTCTCCAGCATTCAGTGTTTTGTCCAGGATGATGCTGACAGCCCGAAGTGGAGTAGAGAGGGAATTCTTCAGCCAGGAGGCAGCTCCCTGGTCAAAGAGCAAGCGTTGCATTCAGAGGATCAGAACAGATTATTAAAATTACCACATCTTGCCATGTATTCCTCTTTTCTCATTGTGAATGGAGCACTCCTGAGTAATGCTAAACCTGAAGGCATCCCTAAGCTGTTCAGCCACTGAACTGGAGCACACTGGACGCAGGCTGAGATGTCTGTGACCTCTGCCTGCCTCCAGCTGCTGCAGCCCTTGGCCTCTGTGCCACCGTGTTCCTGCTAACAACCAGAATGGATAAATGGAGCAGCACTGAGGCTGGCAGCTCCTTTCCAGGCAGGAGGAGTTACTGAGAAATGGAAGTGATAGAGACAGCAAGGACGTGCTGGCTTTATGTGTTGATGTGAATTACAGATGCTTACCTGAAAGATGGGTTTTTTTGGCCTGTCTTGTGACACAAGAAAGAGCTGTGAGAATACAAGGTCTGTTTCAGTACAGGAAACAATTTCTTTCTCAGGTAATTCTACTCGAGCTTCTCTGAAATGAAAATCTGGAAAGAAAAAGTGACATCATTTTGCCCAATCTGAAATGTTTGTACTTAAAAAGGGTACATTGAAGTAGATTCAGTCATGAAAAATCTTTGTGAAAGGAAGGTTTGGAATATTTCACTTCCAATCGGAATGTTTGAATTTTCTAAGCCGGGGATATTTGCCACCAAATCTGTCACAAGTTCTCAGATTAATGGTTTTGGCTTAATTATTCCTCAGTCAGCAGGCGTCACTTTGAAAATACGACCTGGCCAAAGAGCAGCCCGGCAGCACCTCCGGGCTGGGAGCAGCCCCCAAGAACCAGCACAGCCCTGGGCCGGGCCCCGGGTGCCTCCATCGCCGTCCATGTGAAATCAGCATCACAGAAATGTTTTTTGTCCAGGCAAGAACCAGTTCAACTACATCTCTGTCAAAGCTCTTTCCAAACCAAATGTTGTTCTTTAAGGCTTGCAAGCTTTCAGCAGCAGTTTGCTGAATGGGCTTCTGGGTTTAAGCACGTGCATTTCCGCCAAAAGCTGACATCTAGAAATAACAGAAAGGCCATTCAGATGTTTCTCTAGCTAATCCTAAACACAGACTGGTGCTGCAGGGAACAGGAAGAGGTTTTCACAAGAGGTACAGATCTGTGAGGTTTTATACAGCGTAGAAACTATGGGATGTGTCACCTGCATGGAACCACCAAGGTCTCAGCTCTGGAGTAATGTGAGGCCATCATCTCTCATCCTATCATTGTTACCTGGGAGCAGAGGCCTCACCACCACCTCCTCTCAGGGGCTGTAGGGAGCGATGAGGTCTCCCCTGAGCCCCCTCTGCTCCACACTGACCCATCCCATTCCCTCAGTGCTCCCATAGTGCTGTGCTCAGACCCTCACAGCTCCGTTGCCCTTCTCTAGACAAACTCCAGGGCCTCAACATCTTTCGTGTAGTGAGGGGCCCAAAACTGAGCCCAGCACTGAGGTGCAGCCGCACCAGAGCTGAGTGCAGGGTATGATCCCTCCCTGCTCTGCTGCCTGCACTGTGGCTGGCACAGCCTAGGATGCCATGGGCCTTCTTGGCCACCTGGGCACACTGCTGCTCGTGTTCAGCCGTGCATCAAACAACACCCCCAGGTCCTTTTCCTCGTCACAATCTTCAAGCCACTCTGCCCCAAGCCTATAGCATTGCATGGGGTTATTGTGGTCAAAGTGCAGGACCCGGCACTTGGCCTTGTTGAACCTCATCCCATTGGCCTCAGCCCATGGATGCAGCCTGTCCAGATCCCTCTGCAGGGCCTTCCTACCCTCAGGCAGATCGACACTTCCTCCCAACCTGGCGTCATCTGCAAACTGACTGAGGGTGCACTCAGTGCCCTCGTCCAGACCATCAATAAAGATACTAAATCGGGCCAGCCCCAGCACTGACCCCGGGGGAACATCTCTTGTGACCAGCTGCCAGCTGGATGGAACTCCATTCCCCACCACTTGGTTAAGCACAGGACAAGAAAGAACATTCCTGAAAGCCCGGTCTCCAGCCATTGCCACTGGGGGATGGCAGCTCACCCAGACCCCAGCACGAGATGCACGAGGTGAGACATGGCCTCCAGCTCAGTCCTTGCTGCCGAGCTGCCAAGCCAGCCTTCCTCACCAGCGCTGCGATCCAGTGAAAAGCATTTCACAACATTAAAACAGAAAGCTCCACAGAAAAAATGTTTTCTGGCTACTGAAATAATGATTTGACGCTAACCAAATACACGCGCACAGATAGATTAGCATCAGTTAATGGCCTGTTCCAAACACTGTTGAAATCAAAGTCAGCCTTCCCTTTGATCTTGGTGTTTTCCCTAGGTCAGGTTCCAAGTTTACAAATCATATACTATAACAAAAGATGTTTCACAACACACTCATATGAAAGAAACCTATGTCTGGAATTTTTTTTTCCCCATGCAGATGCTGTGAAGTTCTGTAGCTGTTATTGTGCAGGTCTGAGCGAAGGGATCTCACCTGCGGAGGAGGAACTCGGTCCTTCGGGCTGCCCCCCTCACCCCACTGAGCATTGTGTGGGACAGCAGTGCGTGGTCCTGTGGGCTGATAATGAAGTCCACTTGTTCTGTAGCTCTTACCAAGCACTGAATTACAGATAAGCCAGTTCTGCAAAGAAAACCAAGTGACATGGCCCATGTTTCCAATTGCAAACTCTTGCCTTCATGTTTATGAAGGTGTCGGACCAGAGCCATCCACATTTTCCATGGATTGCTATGCTGTCTGCTTCTCTGCTGTTCATCCATTCTGTTCTCAATAACCGAGCTCACAAGTTCTGCAGTGATGTGAGGAAACTCAGTCAGGCTGAACAGAGCTTGCTGAGCACAGGAGACGTTTGCATACAGCACCATAAGGCCGTGCTCGGATCTCCTGACTTCAGAGCCCTTATCTCCGTGGTTAATTGACTGCCTTTTGTAGTCTAAGAGGACATGCTTGGAAACAGTGCCTGCTGCAGCCTGGCTGCCAGTGTTAAACATCCATGTTCACACGCTACAGAAGACTTGAAAGAGCCTGAGCTGAGAGCTGGTACAGCCCCTGTGACTGCAGATCTCCCCACAGCCATCATGGCAGAACAGCTCCTCTGGGTGAAGCCTTTGATTTTCCTCTGCCCTCCCCTTGCCAAAGCCTAGCAGCAAGGGGTCCCGTGCTGGCACCCGCAGCCCTGCCGCTGCCTGTCAGCCAAGGAAACCACCAGAGCAGAGCCCTCCCCAGCTCAGACCTGGTTTCTGCCCCAACGGGTTCCTGGTAAAACAGAGCAAAGTACCTTAAACTAACAGTAAGGATGGTTTTCAGAAGATGGACATAACTTTAACCACTCAGGTACCAGGTACCCAGGAAGCTTTGAATCCATTTTTTTTTTCAGAAGATGGACATAACTTTAACCACTCAGGTACCAGGTACCCAGGAAGCTTTGAATCCATTTTTTTTTAACAGGGGCTCAGGATCCAAAGGCAATACAGTTCTGAAATTATTACCCAAAATCCTAGTGCAGGTCTAACACTTGAGAAGAGGCTCCTGCTGACCCCTCTTCCTCCAGCCGTACTCAGCTCCCCTCCCCTGGCAGCTGTCCCAGCAGCAAGAGGCGAGTTCTGCGGAGTGCCACGCTGTGCCGTGCCATCAGGCGCAGGAGCTGAAGGTCTGAGAGCTGTTCTACCACTGCACCAGCATTAGGGAACAGGGCAGAAGCCAGAAATGCCCTCACATCTCTCCTTCTTTCACCCAAGCTTGAGGCACACTGGGCATTGCATCTCGTCTCTGGTCAGGAGGAGAGCCAGCTGCTGATGGACAAAGTCAGAATCTCTGCTGACAGCGCAGCGAGGCACACGGACAGCGCGGCCCCAACTCGCCTTGCAGCTGCTGGCTGTGATACGCATCTTTACAGCTCTTTAATTCCACTCCCAGCCCAAGCAGCTATCACATTCCTGGCTGGCTTCAAAGTCCGTGGGTCTGAGGCTGTAGGTGAAAGGGGTTGGAGGGATGGGATCAACACCTGCACTGCATGGAGCTGTTGGTGCAGGAGCTCAGAGAGAAGGAAGGGGAATCACCGATGGCCCATGGGCTGCAGCAGCAGGGAACGGGCAGGATCTGAGTGCGCACCTCTTCCTGCCTCTTCTGAGGAGGATGCTTCAGGATTGTTGCTAAGACTGTAAGAAAATGGGGTTATTTGGCATTAAAAAAAAAAACAGCGGATTTTTAGTCTGATTTTTTCCCTGATTTCTCTGAACTTTTCTCTGGAAGAGGTGCCTGCTATCAAACAGGCATCCAAGAAACAACGTGATTCAAACTGAGATGGATACAATTCTGATGTGATTCCTCAGAGTTTTGAACAAAAAAGTGAAAAAATGTCTTTTTATGAAATTGGAAGTTGCCAATTTTAAAGGATCCTTTAAACAACCTTTTAAAGTTGCACATTCCAAGTCAGCAGCATCAAAAAACAGAAAAAAAAAAGAAACAAAATCCCCCAAACACCAGAGACGAAGGCGAGCCCAGCTGCAGCGATGTAATACAGGGGAACCATCAGCACCATTCTGAGGCTCTCTACATGAAAATATTCATTCTATGAAAAACATTCACTAATGAGAAGGCTCCATGTTGTTGTTTCCCATCCCCTGAAATACCTTCCTGAAAACGGTGCCATTCCATGGAGAGATCCGTTCCTCAGGCACTGTGTGCAGCAAGCACAGAACCGTTCATACCACCACAAATTCATTACTTGCGAAATCCTGGCTTTGTGTTTTGTATTACAATTCATCACTTACGCCCCAGGAATCCTCAATCACAGGTAATAGGCATTTAAGCAGTTTCCACTACGAGTGCAGACTGAAACGTCAGAAACATTTTCAATCTGTCAACATTTTCACAATCTACTGCTTTTCTTAATATCGCGGACAATAAAAAGAGCTGCGGCTGATCAGAAACCTGCAATTCCATTCTGCGAAACAATTTGAGGTTTTGCAAATTGTTTTCACTCCGATGCAAAAGGAAACCAAAAGGTTCAGAAACTCGCAGCTGATGGGTGGCTCTCGGGGCCCTGTTTTGGGCAGAGCCCTCCCAAAAGCCAGGCCCCCCTTTGCCTGCTCGGCGATGCAGGCAGCGTCCCGACCCCCGGTTCAGTCTCTATTACACCACAACAACAGTTTCATTTTCCTTCAGAAGCAAAGCAATTTCAAAGCCTCGAAATGTTTCTAATTACGCCTGTTGTTTATGAGTGTTACATGATCACTGGAGTATATGGGAAGAATATTTGCAGTTTCCAGGAGGTTTTGAACCCCAGCCAGAATTGCATCCATAAACTCACACCACCACCTCTTTCCTTCCACACAGTTTTCCCAATGTTGCCTGAGCTGCATCGTGCTGAAACTGAAACACAGAATCTCTGCATAATACTTCGACGGTGATTGAAAAAAAGTCTGGTCTGAATATTTCAGCCAGATCTAATTTATTATCCACTGTAAATGCCCGTGGAGTGAACTCATCCTTCTTATTTGCCAAACTACTGACCCAATCACTTTTTGTACTGCTGGATCAATTTTAACTTAAATTGCTTTTGTCTGCATAAATTACATCCCTTTGTGAGCAGGAGGGCTCCTGCCCTGCCCGCACGCAGCTCGCAGCATCCAAGAAGTGGATCCTTTCATTTCGGGAACCTCTGGGGGAAATGGGGTATTTCAGAGGTAACATTTAAAGGATTGAGGACTTAAATTGCATCACCCTGACTGCGTTGGGTGCATTACTATTCTTGCTGAGACCAGTAGAGCTGTTCTCCTGAGCAGAAACATGGGGACTGCCTGCAGGACCGGGGCATGAACGTGCCGCACTGTTCCTTTGGATGCAATAGGAATTGAGCGCTGTATTTGCACCCGAGGTGTGGCTGCACGTGGGGCACAGGGATGCTCAGAGGGACCCATCGCTGTCCTCCTGGGATGGCTGTCACAGAGCTCTGAATCCATCCCAAACTTCAAAGTGACAATCAGCTGCAATTAACCGCTTCCGCAGCTGCTTTCCGAAGTCCAAACTGATGTTGAAATGTGTCTGTGCCCGGTTTAAACCTCGGGGGATAAGTGACACGTAGCGGGGCTGACACGTGCGAGAGACAGCGTCTCCCATCATAAGCTCATTAACAAAGTAATCAAAGCCCGGGCGGATCGCTGCGTGCCTGCTGCTAATCACCTCGCTGCCGTGTGACGAGGGCAGAATTTCACTCAGACCCAAATTCGCACCCGCTCCCCCCAAATCTGCTCTGATCTTTGATTTCCCTGTAAAATTTGACATCAGAAATAATGAGATGCCCTTTCAAGAGCCTTCCCCTCTCAGACTCTGGATGTTAATTTGGCCCATTGCTCATTAAGGACGGTGTCACATCTCCATCCCTGCTATCTTGGGTGTCATTATCCTGATGCTGAGATGAAAACCAGGAAGAATGCATCCCATGGGGTACCTGCAGGACCAGGAGAGGGACGTGGCCTAAAATCCCAATCTCAGACACCCTTCAGCCCAGAGGGATTTTAAAGCTGCTCCACAGCTGTAATGTGCAGCTGCTGTTTGGATGCTTTGCAGAAACGAGCTGAGAACCAGGTCAGTGCAGCCTGGCTGGCTGGGTGCTTCCTTGCTCCGGTGGGAAATGCTGCAGAGAGGATCTCGTTGTCACCTCTGCTCTGACTTTAGCCCCAACTACAACATGCAAAGAGATTGGGAGACACCAAAGCTGCTCAGTCGTTCTCCAGCCAAAACCCAAAGTCTGCAGCACTGGGTGGAAGAGTCCACCGAACCGCCTGACCCAATAAACTACACTTCTCTCTAATTAGATTTTCATTACCAGAATGTCCAGAAACCAGGCACCCTGCACCATTTATCTGCTGCCTGTGGGACAGCTTCTGGTGGATGAACGACCGCAAGCAGCTGTGCAGGAGCTGTCCTGCCTTCTGCTGGAGAAGTGACTGCTCCTCCGGATGTTTGGGAAACCAAGAGGGCTTTCATTCCTTGCAGCTTCGAAAACACTGTCTGCGTTTATGAAATATGCAGGGGCAATGCTTCCCTGCAAGTGACAACTGAAAATTAAGGCTGACATTAATCCCGATGCTGCAGGGCGCTCGGAGGGGGAGGATTCTCCCTTAAGCAGGTGATGATTTGTGGGTTTGCTCAGGAACTGAGACAGCGACAAGGCGAAGGCTCAGGAGTTTTCCCGAGCAGCACATTTAGTGCCTCATCTGCTTGTCTGCAGCCTCAAAAACCTGGGCAGTCCCATGCTCCCAGGCTCAGTGCTGGCTCAAGTAAAGCCCCTTTTAACCTTATTTTGGGCTGCATCCCCTCCACAAAGACTTGGGCGAAGCATCTCTGGAGGTGGTATTGCTTTTTCCTGGTGGGTTTATCCTCCTCCATGGCTGGTGGATAAAAGGAAAGGATGCTACATGGGCCATCCTAATGGTGAAAACATGCATCCTAATGGAGATGCTGCCCTGAGGCTCACAGCAGTTTTTGGGTTTATGCATGGGATGCTAAAGTCATCCTGGAGGATGGATTCCCAAAGGTGTGAGTGGTTTTGGGGGTCCAGCCAGAGCCTAGAGGATCTAACTGTGTCTGAACCAAAGCCTGATTCCTCCACCATGGCCTCAGTCCTCCCTGCATTAAGTTCTGCATCCCCAGCCCATCTTGGGAAGGCTGAGCTGCAGTACTGCCCCTAAAAGCAGTTACATCTGCACCCCTTCCAGTCACACCCAGTGAAGGATCTACTTGCTTTAACCATCTTTCCTTCCAAAACTGAAAGGGAATGGTTGACGTTTCCTACCATTACAGCCTGCACACCAGCCCCTGTCAGTGCTGCTTCAGGCACGAGTTCCCAGTCTGCAGCACTCCTTTCTTCTCTGGCTTTAAATGCTATTAAGCCATAGTCCCAGGAGCACTGGGAAGGATGAGCCTTTGGCTGTGCTGAACACTGACACCAGATTGAGGGTGGCAAGGAAAGAATGGCACTGGCACTGCACAGCCTCAGCGAGGAGGTACTGCTAACAGCCCGTTGTCTGCAGTACAGCAGAATTAATTGAAATATCGTTTCTGTGGGCAGAGGGCTGCTGGTGCCCGGGCCGATGTTGTGTTCCTCTCTCTCTGCACACAAACACTGTGCATGCAAGGGATGTGGCACTGCCAGGCAGGAGGGCCAGAGAGGCATCTTGAAATTTTGGGTCAGGCTCAAAACAAAGCATTTGGGCCCCAAGCTCACAGAGTCACAGAAACACAGAATCATGGAGTCACAGCACGGCTGGGTTGGAAGGGCCCCCCCCCAGCCTCCAGCCCCACCCCTGCTGTGGGCTGGGTGCCCCCAGCTCAGCTGCCCAGGGCCCACCCATGGCCTTGGGCACCTCCGGGGATGGGCACCCACAGCTCTGGGCAGTGCCAGGGCCTCACTGCCTCTGCAGAAAGAGTTTCCTCCTCACATCCAACCTCAATCTCCCCTCTGTTAGTTTAAAGCCATTCTCCCTTGTCCTATCACTATCTGCCTGTGTTACAAGACGGTTCCCTCGCCTTTATAAGCTCCCTTGCAGTGCTGGAAGTTCCCCACACATGACTTGTGCTGCTATGACACCGGCTAACCCCACTGGGTTACACCACCCTCTGCTTATTTTTAAATTCTTTGAGAGAAGGAGAAAACTGTGTCAGTAATTTGCCCAGATTCACCCTCTGCGCTGCACACCCAGAGATACTGCAGGTCTCAATTTAGGTCCTGCAGGTCCTGGGGAAGCTGCTTGGCTGGGGGAGGACGCAGCCTCAGGAGCCCAAGGAGGGGATGCTCCATCCTGGCAGGACATGAAAGGTGACCTGGGCAGCAATTAGGGGAAGGCAGCTTGTAATGAGCGGGAACTGAGGGCTGCCCTGCCCCGCTCGCTCGCAGGACGAAGCGCTCCGTGCTATTTTTATGAGATCATAAAATAGTTGCATTCGGCATGGTACGGTATTTTGTAACTACATTTTTATGAACCTAAAATAGCAGCTTGCAGTTACGACTTGGGATAAATTGCTACCATATTTGCCAATCACTTTAATACTCACCGTCAAAACAGCTGCTGCAAAATGCAAGTAAATTATATTTTACTCTCCTCTAAGGTTAGTTAGGAGGCCTAAGTCCATCATTTCATCTCCTCTTTGCAAAGCACGTCCAGTGAGTTGGAAAATAGGAATTTATTTAGTGCAGATAGGGAGGGGAGCAATGTTCTGCAGTCAATTTCAGCATTTAGACAGATTTTATTAAAGCAACATACAGCGACAATGATCCCCAGGGCTCCACAATTAAAGCTACTTCAAAATAAGAAGTCTGCCTTAAAAATAATGGAATTTTTAACTAAATTTGATATTCTTATTAAAATCTCATCTCAAGCTTTTTCTTCTAGCCAGGAACTCACAAGAGTTGCTGCAGTTGTAATGGCATCACGTACCGCTGTGCCTCTGGTAGATGGGCTTTGACTAAATAGCTGAAAAAATGTACGTACTGAATGTAAACACACACTTTGATGGCCCTTCATTTCTTTTATAGTGCTTTAGAAAACAGCAATTACGACTGTCTCGAGTGACACTGAGTGGAGTCTCCTCAGCAGACGTTTCCAGCCCCTTTGCATTGCTGCAGCACCGCCCGGCCCAGCAGCTCCACGACACCGCTCTGCCCTCTGGGCCTGGGCTGTGTCCTGTCTTATCCTCCACATTCACCATCATTTCCACGCTCATATTGTGGTGGTGAAATTGCTTTGCACCAACATAGGCATTTGGGGCCAGAGGAAGAAAATTTTGCCCAGCGGCAGTGGGAGCAGAGCTCCGTTTGCTCCATTCCATACGGGGCCTACAGCAACAGCCGCTGGCCTGGCCTTCTTCCCTCAGATTTGTGCACAAATACATTTCAAGGCTGTTGACCACAGTCATAGGTGCCAACAAACTCCTTTCAGTACTTAAAGGGAGCTTATAAACAGGAGGGAGAGCGACTTCTTACATAGGCAGGTTGTGACAGGACAAGGGGAATAGCCTGGAGAAGAGAAGGCTCTGGGGTGACCTCATTGCGGCCTTCCAGTAGCCAAAGGGAGCTTATGGACAGCAACATTTGACATGAGCAGATAGAGATAGGACCAGAGGGAATGGCTTTAAACTAGAAGAGGGGAGATTTATGACAGATGTTGGGAGGAAATTTTTCACCTAGAGGGCAGTGAGGCCCTGGCACTGCCCAGAGCTGTGGGTGCCCATCCCTGGAGGTGCCCAAGGCCGTGGATGGGCCCTGGGCAGCTGAGCTGGGGG
>WBMW01000286.1:806-74211 GCA_013396635.1 Penelope pileata | reverse complement strand
GGGGTGGGGGGGAGGGACTGGGGGTCTTTAAGGGCCCTTCCAACCCAACCGTGCCGTGGTTCTATGATTCTATGGAACATCTCAAAGCCCCTGTGTCCTCCCACAGCGCTACATGGCACCCTGACACCCCCTGCCATGGGCAGAAGCAGCCCAGAGCTCCCTGCGTACCAGCAGCATACTCAAATGCAAGTGTAGGGAGCCTTGCTTTTTCCTACCATGAACTCTAGCATCAAGCAAGACAAAACCCTCAGCACAGTGGTTCAACTGCAGGGAGCATCTGGACCCAGAGCAGAGCATTACGCACCCCAAATGCACTCCCTGGGAGGGATGCAGCTCCCCTGGGTCAGCACCTATCTGCTGGGCAGGAGCAGGGAGCCTTTCCCAGGGAGTGCTGATGTGGAGCTTCTCTTTCTGGGCCAATTGTCGGCACACACATAATGGAGGCTGCTGGGTGGTGTTTTTAAACGAACGCAAGTCATTTCTCATAGAAAAAAACATTAAAAATATGTGTATTTTTAAAATCCCAACAAGTGGTCCCCAAAATGTCTGCTTAAATGCTGCTTTCAAGCTCTGGTAATCAATCTAAGTGATAACCAACACAGGTGGGACTTCCCCCTCTTCAGCACACATCCCTGCCTCCCAGGAGGTGATGTGGACCCCACTCCCCATGCAGCAATTAAGATGGGGATGGATCAAGGAAAGAAGAGTTAACTCTGAGCAGGACCAGGTCCACTAACAGATCAGTTCAATGGTTCTCCAGACATCATCCGTGGGCTCATTTCAAAACAAGGCAATCCCACTGGCTTTGCTGCTGTCCCCTGGATTGCCATCAGCATGACTGAAGTCAGAGCTGTGCCTCCATCACCAGCAAGGTTTGGGGAAGGCAGCACACCATGCCTGTAGGTTTTACAAAAATTGTACAGATGGACCCAGCTGCGCAAGGAAGCAGAGCAGAGCCAACCCCAGCAGGGCTGTGCCCCAGCTTCTCCATCCCTGATGAGGAGACCCCGGCTGCCAGTACCAGGAAATGGCCAATTCCCCCTGGGTCATGATTTGCTCTCCATGTGAACCTATAGGTAATGGGTTTTGGTTGAGGACAACGGTATTGGATTATTATTCTTATTAAACATTGGCAGAAGCTTGCAAAAATCTGACCTCATTCCGGTAACTTTGCAAAGGGCAAAGAAACTCTATTACTGGTGAAATGAAGAACTTCAAAAAAATTTAAAAAATGTTTAAGTTCTCAACTCTCTCTCATAAATTACTGGCCACTCCTGATCTCAGCTGCACTGGTATAAATCCAATTCAATTCCACTGATGCAAATTGACTTGTGGCTTATTTACTCCAAATAACTGAGGTGTCTATTTGACCTATACGCAAAATGTTTGAAATAAGGAATGGCATCTCAGTGCAAAACATTTTGGTAAGCCACAAGTACCCTTCCTCAGCTGCTTGTACCTGCAGAGCTCTGTCAGGTCTGGAGAGGGGAATGTGGGGTGGGAGATGGGGTGGGGATGCAGGGATGCAGGTTCTGCCCCAGTTCCAGCCACTGCTCTGTGTTTGAGCTGCATCGTTCCGTAGCACATCATCTCCCATTTCACCTTCCCCACTGCTTCTGCTCACACCATGAACTCCTTGGGACCATGGTGCATGATGGCCTTCATACCCCTCAGCATGATGCTGTCACCCTCCAGCACAGCAGCGGATCCGGAAAGAGTGCACGAAGGCAATTCTTTATACAGAGGTCAGTGAGGCCCTGGCACTGCCCAGAGCTGTGGGTGCCCATCCCTGGAGGTGCCCAAGGCCATGGATGGGCCCTGAGCAGCTGAGCTGGGGGCACCCAGCCCACAGTTGGGGTGGGCCTGGGGGGCTGTGAGGTCCCTTCCAATCCAACCTTTCTATGATTCTGTGATCTGCCCGCTTCATGCAGCCGTCTGTGCTCTTAACTTGTTACCATGGGCTCCCCCAAGGTGGTTTTGGCTTGAGCCAAAGATGCAGATCATTATGGACAACAGGAGCTGGCATGTGGCCAGGACCTCAAGCGTTACTGCTGCAGACATGACTACACTAATGCCCCAAGTGTCCACTGCACAGCACCTTGAGCTAGAGACAGCACTCATCTTGCCTGCAAAACACTTAATAGTCCCATCCCGTGCACCCCTTGTGCAAAGCACTGTGTTTCATCCACCAGCAGGGTCAGAAGCATGCTGAGAGAAAAAGGAAACCACTTCAGACACTAAGGGCAGGCGAACTGAGCAGCCGTAGATTAATGTTGCCTCTTCAGAAATATTACCCACAGGGCACCCAATGGAGCTTTTTAAACCAAAGGTTCACAGATGTGGCAAGTGTTGTGCATTGCTGTCCCTGCACAGCACACACCCATATACATCACACCTGGCTCACACCAGGGCTGTGCTGCATGAGACGTGCCTCTGCTCAGAGCTGCTGCTGCCCAATTCAGACCTTCTAAACCTCTGTGCCCTGTGCTGTGCTGCAGTCCTCCACCACCACACCCCAAACCCATCCCCAGAAGGCAGCCCTGACCTGCCTGAGGCACCGCAGGGAACACAAAGCAGCTCCATCAGTGCACGCTCCTGGCATGCAGGAACCTCACATCTCTCCACCATCATCCTCCTCGCAGTGCCACTGGGGCTGAGTACAGTGCCAGGGATGAGCGTGTCCCCCCACATCAGGCCACATCTGGCCCTGTGTGTAGGTGCAAAGCCATCCTGGAGCTCATGGAACCTCTGCCTGGGAGACAGAGCATCCTGCCATGGCGTTCTGGAGCCCCCAGGAACTTCCTTTTCTTCCCATAAAAGCCAATAGGTCCAGTTCCCCACTGCCTTATCATTTCAGCACAGAAATTCCATCTCATAGAACCACGCATCAAGGACCAACCCCAAATCCCACACCTGGTCACTGCAGACACCTCTCACTGAGCCACATCTGCGCCTGCACAGCGCTTTCTCACCTGCCCAGAGCACAAAGGCAGGCTGACATCGAATGCACAGGAGCAAGCAGGACACTTCATGCAGGGCTCTTTGGGGACTCATCCCATCGTCCCCATGCTCTGCAAGAAGGGGAGTTTGGAACCATCCCTGGGGATAATTCCCCATAGATGGGTGTCTTTGAAGGCAGTGACGAGCAAGGGGATGTGGCCCTGATTGGCATTTCCAAAGGCAGAGGAGTGTGCTGCCTGGCACAGCCGGTGACAAGCCACGTGTCGTGTCACCCGGAGATGAGAGGCAGCGGTGTCTGAAGGGACCCTCTGAACACCAACGCCATGACACAAAAGCAGCAGTTCAAAGCCCCTCTTCCCCTCCTGGGGAGGCAGCCTGCCTGGTAATGACACTAATTTATTGTCAGAGGTTCTTTTTTTTTTTTTTTTTTGAAATTACAGTCAAAGGGTTTTTATCTTTGAGTCTCTTTGGCTGGATTGATAATGCCATTAAATCTTACCTGGGTTGTAATGAAGGATACTAAAAAAAATAAAAAAGCCTGAAACGTAAAGTTTGGGCCTTACGACTTATTTACTCTCCTGGCCATGGGCCAGATTAATTCAGGGTGTAATTTCATGGGCTCCTGAATTTCATCAAGCTAAGAGGCTGACTGTATAAAAGAGCTGACAGGTATCAGCAGAGGGTGGTCCTAGGTCAGCCCCAACCATCAATAGGCACCCCCAGGGCTCTTACTGCACATTCCTCTACCCTGGCCCTGTCTGCAGAGGGGTTGTTGTTGTTGTTGTTGTTGTTGTTGTCTTTGATGTTTTGCTCTGAATCACAGCACTGCAGGAACTTTGCTGTGCGCACACTCACCTAAAGGAAAACTTTCTTCTCCAAAAGAATAGTGATGCACTGGCACAGCTGCCCAGGGAAGTGGTGGAGTCACCGTCCCTGGAGCTGTTCAGGAACCATGGAGATGTGGCACTGAGGGACATGGCTCAGCGGGCAATCTTGGTGGCAGGTGGATGGCTGGACTGGATGATCTTAGAGGTCTTTTCCAACCATAATGATTCTTTGATTCTAAAGGAAGTGGATGAGTTGAAAGAACGGCAAAGAGTTGTGGTGGGTTTCTTTAGATGTGCCCCTGAAACATGGTGACCTCAGCCTGTTGTTCTACAAAAACTCAACCCATGTTGCCCTTCTGTCATCACCGCTGGGGATCCTAAAGGAAACTCATGTACCCCTGAACCAGTGCTCTCAATGCATTTCCAAAGATGAGAGGCAACAGCAGTGCAAAAGATGCATCCCTGGGGAAGCACCACTGCTGCGTTTCAGAAGTTGTTCTCTTACCCCAAAAGTTGGTGACTTCTTCAGCATCAGCCCGAGCTGCTCTGGCTGCAGCAATTTCTAAAGAGTTAAGGGAGTTTCTTGGCTGCGATCTCAGCGTGTTGTTGCTCTTCATCCATATCGCAGCCCTGTGTTTAAACATCGTAATGATCCCAGTAATATGCTTCCAGCTGCTCGCCACCCTGGATAGACAGTTATTAAAAGTAAACTTGCATAAACACAACATTTCTTTCGCACAGCTCATGCATTTTGCCCTCTTGCTCATGCTAAGAGGTCACCGAGCTCTGTCACGTTGTCATTCGCTCCCATGGGAATGGCCACTGGCAGAGGGTCGAGTCCCATGCTGTGGCTGGGTGACGAGGAGAGAGATCACACAAAGTAGAGTCAAAAAGATGTTTGATGGTACACAGAATTTTTCTGCATTGCTTAGAGAGCAATGTTAGAGAACATTGATCTTCAGTTTAACAAAGGGCCTCAACAGTTGGGCTGCTGCCTCCTGAACACAACTGAAGGTTCGTTGGGTGAGTGGGAGTGAAGGAAGATTAATTAAAGTGATCTGAATGGTTACTCTTTCTATTGGAAATGATCATCTGTGGAGTAGCATTGCAATATATCATTAATCTGGAAAGGTCAGTTATGAAGAAGTATTGATTTCAGAAGTTTGGTTTGATTACATTGCTGTAAAGTGTGACATTAAAATCCTGGCTGTTTGTGTGTCTGGTCTGAAATCGATGGAAAACGGGGGCTTGGATTTGTTTCTCATTTTGTTTCTTGAAAAAAAGACTAACGAAGAAAGAGAAAACTTCCAATGGCATTAACTACCCAGAGTAAATTGGAACCTGACTGGGGACGAGTGTTGGTTTCTATTAAAAGGATCCTGTCAAAACACTGAGGCCCAACATTTATGATCTATCTGAAAGAATTTCCCCATAATTTCGCACCCTGACATCCTTCAATGTCACAGGCTGTGACCACCAGGACAGAGCTGCCCATGGCACTTCTAGGACTGGGAGATTTTAGAAAAGCAGGCATAATTTCCACTGTATTATATATAAATATGACAAGGAAATGTTTGCAGACATTTCTCACTTTTTATAGCCAGTATCTAGCACCGTGATAGCTTCAAAGCTAAGCCCATTTCTAAACAAAGCCCCACTAAAAGAGCATTATTCATTAACCACTCATCAGCCATCTCCCTCTGGGAGAAGGATGAGGCCCATCACAATCTCCCCTTGCAAACCCAAGGCAAAGCTCCCACCAGCTCCCACACAGCAGTGGGGTTCTCAAGCCCCAGCCCTGCTGGGGAAGGCAGGTTGCTGCTCTCCCATTTTCTCCGTGCATCAGGCAGGGAAGCTCTCTGCAGCACATGGCACCACAATGTGCAAAGGCACAAACTCCTCCACTCGGGGGCTTATGAGCACTTACAAAGTGACCACAAACATGAGCCAAAACAGATGGCAAGCAGGAGCCTGGGGACACCAAAAGACACAAGCTCTGCCCTCCTCCCAGATCCAGGGATGGGAACATGGGCAGGAAAACCTGCACTGTCCCACCAACACCGCCAAGTCATGGTGGTGGCTTCACAGGCATCGTTGTTTATTATTCTGCTTTCACTATGCAACCTGCTTCACTAAAAGCCTTAAATGAAACAAGTGCCATAAAAAAGCTATCAAACAGGATTTTATAGTTTTTCCCCTATGCTGCAAGGACCTAACAACTTATAAAAATTTATTTTGCGCTGCGCTCAGTTCCATTAAAAGGCTACGGGGGTTTATTTTAGGTTTTATCTCAGCACTGAGTTACCTAGCTTGTAGGAGCCAAGGTTCTGTTTTGTCACCTCAAGGCCTAATCATAGTGGGATTTGCTGACATTAAGTCAGCAAATGTATCTACAGACATCAGCCATGTAGAAATGCTTTCAACTGACACAGGGTATACAAAGGGAGAGGGGATTGCACGCTCTCTTCTGGTGCCAATGCCGAGCAAGGTGTAATTACCCCATGTCAACATCCTAATTTCCAGCACTTTGATCAGAACACTTTGAATTGTAAATATTGGGGGGAAAATGGTGTCACCTATCAGGTTTGGTGAAAGGGATCCTGCCTGCAGGCTGCCATGTGCTGCACTGCAGAGGGCTGAAGCCACCTCCCCATGGCCCTGATGGCCCCGATGCAGGCAGGGACCGGTGCTGGAGGGAGCACAGAGCCCGGGGACAGCACTGGGGTGGCCACCACGGCCCCACACCAGCCCTTCTCACAACACAAACTTGGCCAAGGTGGCACACAGCATTTTGGAGCTGGGCCACAGCTGGGGACAGCTGAGCTGGTAGCAGGAAGCGGCACAGCCACAAAGCAAAGTGATGGTGTTTGGGGAATGGGTGGGCACACCCAGCCTGGTCGAACAAGCTGGAGGGGTGACAGGAGAAATAGAGATCACAGAACCATTAAGGCTGGAAAAGACCTCTAGGATCACCCAGTCCAACCCCAGCCCATCCCCACCATGCCACTGACCATGTCCCTCAGTGCCACATCTCCACAGTTCTTCAACACCTCCAGGGACGGTGGCTTCACCTCTCCCTGGGCAGCTGTGCCCGTGCATCACCACTCTTTGAGAGAAGATGTTTTTCCTAACACCCAACCTGACCCTCCCCTGGTGCAACACGAGGTCATCCCCTCTCATCTATCGCTGTTACCCAGGAGCAGAGGCTGACCCCCACCTGGCCCCAACCTCCTCTCAGGGGCTGTAGGGAGCGATGAGGTCTCCCCTGAGCCCCCTCTGCTCCACGCTGACCCATCCCATTCCCTCAGTGCTCCCATAGTGCTGTGGTCAGACCCTCACAGCTCCGTTGCCCTTCTCTGGACAAACTCCAGGGCCTCAACATCTTTCTTGTGGTGAGGGGCCCAAAACTGAGCCCACCACTGAAGGCACACCTCTCCTGTATCTCTCTTCCTGACCACCCATCACCGATCACCATGAGGCAGCCTGCTCTGACCCAGGACAGCAGCAGCCACCTGCACTGGGCTCCCAGCCACAGCCAGCCATGGTGCTCTTGAGCACAAAACCCATCAACACCAAGAGCAGAAGCATGTCTTCCATCATGTTTGTCAAAACACAGTGCTTTGCCAAAACATGGCGAGTTTCCCTATATTTTTTTGAGCATACTCATGGCCAAGATGATATACATCCCTGATACCATGGCAACCTTACTCAGATGTTTACTTGACATGAATTGTGTGAGCAGCTGAGGCCTTAAATCAACTTCTGCATATTCAGCTGTCCCTGCAGCATCCCAAAACCTAGGCACGGCCAAAACCCATCGCAGGCATGGGCAGGGATCTGCCATGTCCCCCTTTGCCACGAGCAGGGAGCACCCACCCTGCAGGAGGGGAGCATCTCACCAAGGGCTGTGCTTCAAGCACCGCCTGGTTTTCCATGAAATTGTGTTAATTAAAAGATTAAAGCCAGTGTTAGAACATGGGTTGACAGGTACCGTTCGCTTCCCCCCCACACCCCCTTGACATGATCGTGAAGTGTTAACAGCAGACGTCAGTGCTGGGGGCTGTAAAAATGTTCATCTCAGAGCTATTAACGCAGTGCAGTGGCTAGGGGGGGCTCTGTAAAGAGCACAGAGCATTAAACCTCTGCTAGATACTAAGGGGATTTCTTAACCTACAAAATTATAGTTATGTGCAAAAGAGGGGAGGGGAGGCAGGGGGGCTTAATTAAAAATCCATACTTAGCTGGCACAACACTGTACTTAAGGGCTCTAGAAGAAGCCATTTAAACAAGTAAAATACTACCCCAAATGCAGAGATGTCTCCCGGATAAAGAGGCCCTTTGTATCTTTGATGTCCTGTAAGTGCCATTCTCTTTAATTTTCTCCTTCCTAACAGCCATAAAGGATATTTTAAATGCATGAGGGACACTCAAGCTGCAGAGGCTATAGCACAGGTGTTGAGTGCAGCCAGCGTTCCTGGAATGGGCTCCAACAAGGGCAGCAGGCATCCAAAAGTCAAAGGAGTCTGCGGAGATCCTAGAGGGGATGGATTCCTGGCAAGCTTTATTTACTGCTAGCAGCATGGCACCACCTGTGAGACCTGATAAGGATGCTCCATTCCTGAATGCTCACTGTGAGAAGGCAATCCCTGCCCTGGGCAGCTTGCACTGTGAAGGTTCATGTGCCATGGGGAAAGGACTCGCTGTAGGGAGCCCTGCCCGGTGGGAACGCACAGTCTGCTGGCAGAGGAGCAGCACTACAGCCCCCGTGCATCAGATGGGGGAAAACTTCTAAGCCTGCCCAAACTGACCGTTTTCTCAAGCACATTTCCCCTCCACTCAGACCTCAGCAAAAGAAGCAAAAGCAATAAAACCACCAAAACTCATTTTAAGGGTTGAACTAAGGGTTTAAGCAAATGCAGTTTTCGTGTTGCTGCAGCAGGCGAGGCGTGCACTAACAGCGAGCAACCTGCTCGGAGCTGAGCCAGCATCCCTGCCTTCCCCAGCCTGCAGCAGGGGCACTGCCTGCGCTGCTGCGTTACACGGGATGTGCATTTCCCTCTCCACTTTGCTGGCGTTGCATCAGCAGAGTAGTGTAGGGTTATAGGTAAGGCAAGGTGGGAGGTGAATATGCTCAAAGAATAAAGCAAGGCAGCATGGATGCCCACCCATCCTGCACAGTCCGAGTGCACGGTGGCAGAAGCTGCAGGAGCAGATAACCTCTCAGCTCTGATGCAGCAGTTTACACCAGCAGGTCTCATGCCTTCTGCTCTGCTAGAGGTGCAACCGTACGTATGACCCAATTTACAAAGGAATTCCACTCATGCTCGCACTCTTTGGAAGTGGATGTAACCAGCACATAAATTATGTACCACTTCTGAAAGAGTTGGGTTTGAACAGAGAGGGAACACATTCAAATGCAGGCTGATGACCTCCCTGACTTCAAAAGAAGGGGCTAATTACAAGAAACAATAAACAACACCGTTCACACGAGACTGCCCAGGTCAGGGCAGGATGAGAATCCCCAAACCCAGGAGCAGCCCCTGAGCCAAAGGAGCCGCCTGCATTTGACTCAGACCTGGGCAAAGCTGGCAGACCTCAGAGTTGAGGGCTCTCCCAGTCCAAAGAAAATCAGGTTAAGGTCTCATTTACATGGGACTTCTTCACATAGACAGAGCACTGCATTAATAATTGTCTACACGTCTCTGTGAGCCCTGGAGGGTGGACACCAGCTGTCCCTAGGACGGGGTTGCCATATAACGCGTACCAAGGGGTCCTTACGTAGAGCAATAATAGGGTACGGGCACAGCTGGCAGTAAGGGAGCAGCTCTCACCCACACCAGTCTTCAAATTTACTTTGCATTAGTCCAAGGAGAGCTGGGGTGGGCTCTCCCTCGCCCTCTACCATGGCAGTCATCAATGCAGGTGCAGATCTGCTCAGACGCACCCACATTCCCTTGGCACTGCAGAAGGGAACTGCACAAGTCAGTGGTGATTTGAATAGCTGCTGCTGATAGCACTGAACACGTCCCCGCGAGCACAGAGACTAAGTGCCTGATTTTGGAAAGCAAAAGGTCGGAGCAGGAATTAGGCTTCTGAGACACATGGGAGCCACGAAACCTGGGTTCCACTTCTGCCCTTCCTGTTAATTTTCAGAAGGACCTTGAGCAGATGCTTTAACCTCTCCGTCCTTTAAACTGGGGCAATAACGATGCTGCTGTGCCTCGGAGGGATCCAGAGACTGCAAGGGTGAGAGGTGTAGGAGCTGGGGAGAGAATTTCTTATTACCTCCAGCCTCAGTAACATATCATAAAGCCATCATTTGTGCTCATTCTTCAGAGAACGCCTCTGGCATTGCTTTCCTTGCAAGTGATTGCCCTCACCGTGTCTGCACGGAGCCCAGCAAGGACTACCAGCACTGTGCTGGAGCTGCCAGCTCGGCAGGGGCTGTGCTGGCCATGGAAACAGCATGCAGGGAACAGAGGGAAAGCACCACCGCGGGAAATACTGCATGTCAAGGCAGCAAAAGTCCTAGACAAGAGTCCTCGTGGTTTAGTAGAGAAGGTCAGACAGAAGTTATGCTTGTGTTTTTCAGCATGATTGGATTATAAATATAGTCAGAGGCTCAGGACACGGGGAGCTGCAGATTGTATTAGGACGTGTCACTCTGACACGGGCAGATGATGCCTTCACCAGCCCGGCCCTGCTGTCAGGGCTGCAGCAGCACGGTGGGAGCAGGCGGAGAATGAAGACAGGAGCACGCAGAGGAGCCAAGGGGCAGGGAAAGCAATTATGAAGTTATATATGTTTGGCTCTATCCTGTGTTTTACTCCAATAGCTAAACAAAGGTAGATTGTATCATTAAGCTGTGCCCATAGCAGGAGAAGGGCTGCCAGCTCGAGCAATTTCATGAGGTCATGACGCAGCCAATACATCTTTGATGTGCACAGGATACATCTGCTCGCTGCAGCCCACAAACCTGTTTTTTCTGCTCAACAACTCTGGAAAAGATTTTCAGAACTATTTAGAGGATTTATGGCCACACACTCCTTCAAAAGGAGCTTTCTGCCCGCGCTGGGCAGGTCGCTGGGCTCTGCTGAAGGTATTGGCACCTGGCACGGCCAGTGCTCAGCTATCAGCAGGATTTACGCTCCCAGAGCTCTCAGGTGCACATAAATCTTCTCCAGGGAAAGCCCTGCTCTCCTGGTCAGATCCACACTGAAAAGTTACACAGAGTTTCACTAAGTCAGTGGGACCTCACTTCAGAGGAAGGGCCTTGGGCTGCCGTTAGCCCAGAGCTGGCACTGAGAAAGGGACTCACCTGGAGGCAGTGCAGGCTGGCGGTGCTCCCTGCCGAGTCGGTGGTGTCTCAGGAGAGCCTTTAAGTGCCTGCTGAGCAATATCATAGCAGAAGTACTAACAGCCATGTCATGAGCAATCTGTTTTCTGCTTCTGAATCCATCACCAATCCCCACTTACCCTTTTCCTAAGGACACCGCTGCTCTAACAGAGATTTACCCAACAAGGAGGCAGAGAGGTCAGATGCAGGGACAGGCAGCAGATGTAGAGCTGGGTGCCTTGCACACATTGCTTCTGCAAGACAGCTAGCTGGATCCTCCTGCTGCCTCTCATCCTCCAGCCACGGGGATGCTCAAAGATGGAGAAACACAAAGGGATGTCCATGGGGGACCTACTGAGACCCGAGCAGAGGGTCCCTGCAGCCACACACTGCCACCCTCCCCAGCCACACCTTGTCACTGTGACCTGGACAGCAAAGGCCACTGCCCCCCACTCAGCTTAGTGCCACAGAGCAGGGAGGGCTGGAGATGTATTGTCCTTTCCTGGAACAGATGTGTTGCAGAAATATCCTTGCCATCCCAGTGCCTGAATTTTCTGTGATTACCTCCCATCTTGTGATTAATAACTAGGAAGCAGAAGTTTGAGGTGAATTCAGAAAGAAAACTGACAGCATCTCCAAGGCTGAGGCACGGGAAGAGGTTTCTTGCACTCACACAGGACTCCAAGTTCAGTTGCCGTCTCATTATCGTGCCAGGCAGTCTCATCCTTANATTTTCTTCTTTCTGTTAGTAAATAGTTTTTATCTCAACCCCCGAGTTCTACCTTATTTCTCGATTCTCTCCCCTATCCCAGCTGGGAGGAGGGGGGGGGGGGAGCGAAAGGCTGTGTGGGGTTTCCAGGCCTGCCTGCTGAAACCAGAACACTATTCTATCACCCCAAGTCAGAAGTGAAATTCCTACCCTGTTGTCACAACATAACTATTTCGTTAAGATCAGAATTTAATTTAAATAGCAATACAGAAGACTTCAGAATAGCCCAACATTTGGCCTCACAGCAAATCCCACGTGCACACCAACAACCAAATCCCAGACCCAGACCCAATCCCAAGGGCACACGATTGCATGCAGAGATAGCAGCAGGCCTGGAGAAGCCACCACGCAGCCAGAGAGCACTGAATGCCCCCTTGTTTGACTTCCACTAATATTGTCTCATTACATTGCTACAAGGCAAGAATTCCCATTTGTCGGCAACTGGGAAAGTGCTTAAGGTGATGATATTGTTCTGCTTGGGTGGCCTGTGCCTGAAGGTAATCTTTCAAAAGCAGCTGCTCTAAGTGTTAGTTAAATGGTACCTAGGGATTCACTTGACACAGGTGTCATGTTTAATCTTATTCATATATCAATAAAACTGGTACCATATGTGCGGGTTGGTTGGCAGCTCTGAACCTCCGCCACAATCAATATTTCCATTAACAGACTCATCCTCACCGGTCAAACCCACTGCATGCTCCCAGCTCCAGCCTGCCTGCTCCTAACCCCAGCTCCAGCCTTCCTCGAACCCCAGCCTTCCAGTAGCTCTTCCAGCCTTTATCCTCCAGGGAGGATGCTGCTGGCACCTCAGTACTGCAGTTCAGCTTCTATTTGTGCACGTGCTTCCCCCAAACACATGACCATGTGGCAGGGGAATGATGACTGTCAGGGTTTAAGGATATGCTGTTCCTGCATGTGTTCATGTAATACTTCTCAGCAGAGGCTCTCTGCACTCTGCAGCAAGCTCTGCTGTCACAGCCACAGAGGTTGATTAATAGAGGCTGCCAGAGGGAAAGTCCCAGCTCCACGCATGGTGAGAACAGCCAGGAGCCAGCCTGCAGACCCCAGTGCTCACCATGCATTTCTGATGTCACAGAATCTGAATTCCTTCCCATTTAGCATTTATGGTTGTCGCTCATTGCGTTTTTTGAAGAACACATGCTTTTTCCTTAAAGCTCACCATGCTGCAAATTCAATAGCTGGTACTGGAGTCGTTGTGCGTTGAACTCCTATCCACAGGTGTGCTGTCCTTCACTCCTGAGCACAGAACAAACACTGCCTTTGGGTTGCACGGGCACCAGAAGACCAAGACCTTGCTGTTGAGCAGGCACTGTGCTGGCAAGGTGGGACGAGCGTTGCAGATGCTAATTGGCAGCCTCTGCTTTGCTCCTTCAGTAGAATTATCCTTGTGCTTAAAGATGTGCTGGATTTAAGTCCTGTACTAAAACAAAACCGTAGGGAACTGCTTGATGTCAATGTTTGTGTGGAACAAAATAAGTAGCTGCACTTGCTACTTTGCTCAGAATGCTCTCCAGTGATGACTGCTCCTCACACACATTCAGAATTGAGTTCAAACCCTTTGTTTTAGGAAAGTCTCATAATGCATTATAACAGATTTCTCTAATGCTATCCTAGGCCTCCAATACATTTTAAACTATAAGTTCTTAATTTAGTCCCAGTTATGCTCTGATTTTGGGGCGGTGCTGTGTGGAGCCAGCAGTTGGACTCAGTGATCCATATGGGACCCTTCCAACTGGGGACATTCAATGATCCTGTACAGCAGCCAGAGTTGCTGCATGCGGCAGAGCCCCTGCAGCCCGCTGTGCTCAGACACCAGGCGGCTGTCGGGTGCTGCTCCTCCTCCTACAGCCCTCCCCAGCACAAAGCTCTGCTGGCTGCAGCAGGGCTGGGGTGTGATTTTTGTAACTGAGCAGTTACAGGTCTATCTAAATTTCAGTTATTGGTAAGTTTGAAAAAAGTGATCGCACAGTCTGCTCCCTCTGCTCCTGGGCAGGGAACCCACACCCAGCACTGGGTGTGGGGGACACTTAGGCACTGGGGGACAAGCACAGGGACAACTTGCTTCCGTTCACACTAACACAAATTTTGGGTTAGCAGCCCTTAAAGACCCCATCCAATGCATCTCCACCCACTTTACCTGCAGGTGACAGCCCTCACCCAGCAGCAGTTGCAGCCCCGAGGAGCCAGGGCAGGAACAGCAGAAACGCTCACAGCAGTGCATTGACAGAGCTGCACGCAAGAATGCAGCACAGAACCCACTTATTGTAGCTGAGTCTGCTCCTCATTTAGGTGAGCACAGAAATTTGCAATTTAAAAATACACTTTCAGGTTGCTCTCCCCAACCCCTGTGTTTCCCTTGGAGCTCAGGGGGCTCCTTCCATGGCAGGGAAGCGCCGGGCAGAGGATGCTGCTTGGATGGGATCCATCTCTGGACAAGTCGCCCGACAGACCCCATCCCTAACTCAGCATGAGAGACAGATTTAACACTCCCAAATGAAATGTTAATGCAGGAACAATCCCCTATAACATCCGCACCGTAAATAATTTACTTTCCTTCCCAGCACTGAGGAAGATTAATGGACAGTTTTTCAGAAAAAAAAAAAAAAATCAAGTTAAAACATTTGCAGGCCTCAGTGTCATTGCAATAACAGGCAGCACGTGTAAACACTGCAGGACTGCATCCATTTAGGAGCAGCTCAGACCACACAGAGCAGAGCTGAGTGCCCTCGCTGTTAAGGGGCCGTTCCGTGCTTCCATTTGCAGCGGGAGAGGTGGGGATCCGCCGGGCTCGAGGCAGCGGTTATTTGTTATGATGAACTCTCCGAAACGAAGAGATTAAAATAAGCCCAAAGTGTTTCTCTGACAAATGTTTAATGTCACCCACAAGATTTATAGCACTTCTGTTCCCCCTCCGAAAGCTTTTAGTTCGGTGGCAGAGGTTACAGGGGCTTGTCCACTGCCTGCCGCCTTTATGGTTTTAGCACTGGCCAGAGAGCAATCCAAAGTTTCAATAATGAGTAATAGCACTTTCAGCTCACCATCATCATTTGTCCTACATCCATTATTGTCCTAGGAGAGCCATCTCGCTGATGTAAATGCTGCTGGCAGCTGGTGTGTCAGCATTTCACACCTCCGCAGCTGCCGGGCTGCGCTGGCAGCGGCTCCGCTCCCACCCTGCTCCCAGCCCCGAGCCCAGGAGATGTCCTTGGTGGCACTGCCAGGAGCTGCAGGGGTGGTCCTGCAGGGCTGTGCGCTCTGCAGAGCTTTGGGGAGGCTTTCTGCTCTGCCCTTGAGGCTGTGCTCCAGGGCTCCAAGTTGCTTTTCTTGAGTTGTTGCAGTGATGCTTACAAGGGGAGAGCAAGACCACCTCTTTGCCTCTTTCTGCCCCATCTCAGGGATCTCTCCCTGCTTTTCTCCTCTTGTTCCAGAGGCTAGACCGTGAGCTCACCCATGAGGACTGTGCACAGGGAGTGGAGATCTGAGATCAGCTCTGCTCCAGGGGCACAGATGGAGATGCAGGGGGAGGGCTGCTGGCAGCACCACTGCCACTCTTACACCCAGACACAGCCACTGCAGGGCCATGTGTGGCCAAGGGGAGCTGCAGCCTAAGGTGGGCTCTCCACCCCTGTTCCCCCAAAATCCATGTGCTGCAGCCCACACCACCCATCGCACACAGCCCCCGAGCTCTGTGCTCCAGTGCATGCTCTGTGTCAACACATTCATTTTCTCCCCGTTTGCTTTTTAAGGAGATTGCAGCTGTTCAAGACACCAAGTTGCCCATGCTGCAAGGCCACATCAGCCAGTACCTCCCACTGCCAGCAGTGCACCCTGCCAAGATGTGGGATGGGGTACATGGGCTACAGAAGAGCTCACAGTGTGAGACGGTGCTGGGCTTCCCCTGGCACAGCTGATCTTCGTGGCCACCCCAACCAGCTGGGAGCTCATCCATTGATTAACATCTGCTCCTGTTTGCATCACAAACTGCCCTGCCTCAGTTTGCATCCATAGCACTGCTTTGAATGCTCTCATATTCATTTTTCCTTCCTCCTCCCTCCTCCAGGTCAAGGTGATGCAACCCAAACACATGCATTCAGCAGAGCAACGGGGCACGAACAAGGAGGCACTGCTGACAGCCAGCCGGACAGGCTGAGCTGCAGGTGCAAACAGCCCGGGGTGATGGGCCAGCTTCAGGAAAACCATTAGGAGAGCAAATCCCTGCAGCATAAATCACCGGGGCTGGCTGGACACTAACAGGTCAGCTCTGTTTCCCAGACATAGAACTTAATCACCCCACTGCTGGTTTGCGTAATTACAGCCGTTATGAGCCCTGTTCTTTAGCAACCCCTCGCACACCCAGCCCCAGGATCTGACTCGCTAACCCCATCCACACACCGCCAGGCACTGCGGTAGGTCAGGCTTTAACCCAGCAATAAATCAGGCCATTGCCTCAAGTGCAGCTCCAAAGGACTCTGCTGAGAGTGGGGAAGACCCCTGCCCAGCACCACTGACCCCAGAGCCAGGACAGAGCTGGCAGGTCTGAGCCAGCACAAGCTGGGAGCAGGCTGTTCATCCTCTTCCAAGCAGCGCACTTCAGCGTCACTTTTGGGTTTCCTCTTCTGCAAGAGAGGAGATGCAGACATGCCCGCAGGGCCCCAGGAGCTCTGAAGTGGGAGCTGAGAACTTGCAGCAGCTGAAGGCCAAATTGTGAATCCTGTGTTGGACCTCACTGACCTGCGACAGAAACCAAAGGCACCTTCCTGCGAGGTGCATCTCCATCTGCTGTGAGACCCTGAGCCCACGTGGTTAGAGACCGGGCTCTAAGTGACCTGGGACACTCCAGCTCCTTGGAGGCTGACGAGCAGTGGCTAACAGGACTCTGCACAGCCCTGCAAATCAGTCATTTGGGGTCACCTTGTATTTGTCCTCATCTGTATTTAAGAAGTTCTATCAGGAGAAATAGAGAGTTACACATCCAGTGCCATACCAGGATCTTTTTACACGATGTGTTAAAGCCACACAAGCCCTTTCAGTACAGGATTTGGGATATTTTAAGACAACTGAGCACGATCTTCTGGCTCTGAAGGTGCAGATAGCCTTACCTATCAGCCAGCACTGTGGTGTGTGGCTGCGCTCTTGCACACACCCCCACCCTCACTGCACAGCCTCTACCCTGAGGGATATTTTCCCTGGGAAGGTGTTCAGGATTTTCCTAGATTGTCCCATAAAATCCAGGAAAGCTATGAGTTTGTGGCTAGAATTGGGGGAAAAGTTGCAAAAACCTGACAAATTCAGGGCAGGGAATCTTAGCACTGCTCTGGGGCAGGACGTCCATTGGCACATCTCTGATCCCCGCAGTGCAGACAGAATCGCTCCTCTGCTCACTGCCACCTTGTCCCCACAGCACAGCTCTTGCAGAAGGATAAACAGGCTGAGAAAAGCCAAATGCAATGAAGGACTAACACAGACACCCCATTTGTAATTCCGCATTACTTCCCTGTTACACTGTGCCTTTCTGCTGAGCCTCCCATCAAGGTTTCTTCCTACCACAGCCCCCAGTGCTGCTCCCAGGGAGCCCTCCCCACTGCACCCCCAGAGCTGCTTGCAGGGAGCAAGGGGAGAGGGCAGAGGCTGGGTTGTGTAACCACTCCCAAACTGGGTGCTTCAGGCTCAGCTGGGATCTCCTTGGACAACACCAGGAGGACAGAGGTGACTCTTCACACTCATTTACTCAGACCATTGCTACCCAGCGCTTTTGTGGGTATCAGAAGATAGAGAAAAGGATTTGCTGTGCACCTGGGTTATGAATATGGGCCCAGGCTGAAGCCACAGGGCTTGGAAAGGGAAAGAAAAGTTTACAAAAAAGGGAAGGTGATTTAAAGCAGCAAGGCTTTGCTTTGAAAGGAGGTGTGCTGATTCATGCCCAGGAGTGATTTAGCCCATCTGAATGAAGTACCTGAACTGCCCTGCTAAGCTTACAGCTGAACTCAGCAGTTCACTGCCGAGCCAGCCAAGCCCTTAAACCATGTTCCTTCCCACAGCACAGCCAGGAGGCACAGGCTGTGGGAAAAGCCTTTGGAAGTTAGCTGAGACAAATCCAAGAGCAGTCTGTAAAACAGCTTTCAGATCCTGGAAGATTTATTAGAGATTTACTGCTCGGGCCACTTGCAGAAAATGGAGCAGCTACCTGGGAGCATCAGTTCCCTGCTTCCTTACCCAGCTCCCTGCGTGACCCCAGCTCTGTGCTTGAGGTCCTTCAGTGCAGCTCAGCCACCTCCACGGGTGCCCCATAGAGCACGGGGACACAGCCCCTGGGTGCTGCAGCTCCCGCCAGCAGAGCCCCAGCAGCACGGGCAGCAGCCACTGCTACAGCACTGCCTGACGGCCCACGTCAGCAGGGAAAGCCTTCCCCTTCATTTTCAGCCATCTGCTTGCAGGTACACTCAGTGCCACTGTACACAAGCCCAAGTGCAAAGAAGAGTTCCCACTGAAGTGAATTAAATTGGAGTCAGACCACACGCGAGCTCCAGAATGTGCTGGGGCTGCAGCTTGCAGGCTGCCAGCCACGCTGCAGAGCTGACCACAGCATTCCCCGTGGGTCCCTTGTAAATCCACCATCTATCAATTCCTCCTGCTTGGAGAAATCTCACCCCAGGGCCAGGATCAGAAACCCCTTCCCTCCCTTCCTCCTTACACCACCTTTTTCCACTAAGTGAGATTAATTTCTCCCAGCTGTAATACGGCCACGTACAGTAGGGTCCTCATGGGGGAAAAGAGCTTCATCCCAGCAAGCGCTGCAAGTTTGTATATCAGTAAATCAAAAAGTAAAAGCGCATTTCCTCTTCTGCATGACTCACATTTCCTCATCTTTTTTGATAAGACTTGGAGAATTAATTAGGAGCAGACAGAGCTAATGACGTGGGTAGAAAACCCACTGGCCAAGCAGCAGTGGAGCTGGGGCAGCTCACAGCCCCAGCAGTTCCATCCAGACCCACCTGAGTGCCCTCAGCCTGGTGCATCCCATGGTCTCCAACGTGTGATGCACTGGGCAGCCCCACCCAGAGCACAGCCATGCAGAGCCTTGTAGAGCCAGTCAGCACCCAGTGGGATCCCAGGGCAGGAGTGAGGCTGTGTCACAGGCACTGGTGTGCCACCAAGCTAGGCTCCGGAGTGCTGATGAGCACTAAGGGGTGGGTTTTGGTGACTTGAGATCTTTCTCACCCCCAGCCTCACAGTGCTGCAGGTTGGTGCATCCTCCACCAGCAGGGATCAATCTTAACGTTGGGTGTGAAGGTTAGAAAAGGCTCCATCTTCAGTGCCTTGCCCAGGAAGTCATTCTCAAGTTTTTTTTTGTTTTGTTTTGTTTTGTTTTTTGTGACAGATGAGCTGTGGCAGCTCCCAGACAAGAGGAAAGAGGCAGCTTTGCCCAGGGACTTTCTGGAAGGCCTTGTTAGGGGCTGAGGGCTCCCGGCTGGGGCATGGAGGCCCTTGGCTGCCAAGGCCAGGGGAAGGGCAGCATCCTTTCTTGGTGCTAGCCTGAGATCTGCTGTGAGCTATTCTGCTTTGTGTTTCATTTTTCTAGCCTATTTATTGTTCAAGTACTTGTACATTGTGTGGTCTAGTCTGTGTATATTGTAAATGCCACTGTTGTAAGGTCCTCTGCAGGCTGATCTCCTTCCTGGCTGCTGCACCTCTCCTGGTTCTGGTGCTCAGAGCTGTGCAGAGCTGCCAGCCCGCTGCCAGCCCGCTGCCAGCCCGCTGCCAGCCCCCTGTGCTGCTGGGGCTGCGGGGTGCTCCAGGCACCTCCCTGCTGCCCTGAGGTGCTCGGGAGCTGCTCTGAGCACAAGCTGCTTGCTGTCTCAATGAAGGTTACTCATTTTATGAGATGAGTATTCACGTTGCACATTTGCTATGCTCACAGTGCTCTCCAGTGCCTGGCTGTGCATGGATCTCCCTGCAGCCCCTCCTGCTCTGTCCCCTGGTGTCTGCTCCTGGGCCCATGAGCCCAGCTTGGAACAGCACCCAGTGCTCCATTCTGGAATAGAGAAGCAAAATTAGGAAAACCAGTCTTAGGTGCTCAGGTAATCACCAGCCAAGAGGAAAAGACTTTGCATCACAGAGCACCTCCTGAGCTTCCTCCCACCTCCGGGCTGCAGCACGTCCTTCCTGCTGCTGGCTCCTCACCTGCTGCCATGTTTCCCAGGAGGTGCTGGGGCTGTGCTCTTGCTGATGAAATCCTGTAGTCTCCCTCTGCCATTCCCCTGGCTCTGCAGAGCTCTCTGCCTGGAAATGGGCTCTGTGGGACTTGCACGGTGCTGCTGGATGTGTGCAGGCGCACAGGGAAGCACTGAGCAGTGCGCAATTCCTGTTGCATGCTCATGGCTTTGCAGATGCTGGGTGTCAATGATGAGCTGTGTGACTCCACAGTGCTGTTCATCAAAGATTTTAGGTTCTGCAGCGATAGGGGCCATGGCCATGGAGGTGGTGGGGCTCCCCCAGAGCTCCCTGCCAGCCCCTGTTTCTGTGCTGGGGGAGATGCTGTCACAGCCCAGCTGGGGCTGCTGAGGACATCCCCATGAGCAGCAGCTGTGCTTTGCTTTCTGCCCAGATGCACAGTGCTGGGGGAGATGGCAAAATCAGAACAGCCCAAACCTGACCAACAGCCAAGCTCTGGCACTTAGCAAGGACCTCTCCAAGCACAGGACAGAGCTCTGCAGCTCAATGTGTGTCACAGCTGTCCCTGTGCTGACCATCACCCACTGCTGCCATGCCCAGGTAGTGTCATATTCATTCCTTGTGCTGGTGGCTGTCATAAAGCACTTGATCCAGGATAGGCAGGAGAGAACTAACATTAGCGTTAACCTTTCCTCACAGTAAAATAACCTTTTTAAATGTGCATTATTTAAAAGGGTGATATTAAAAGCCTGGCATCCCCATGGAAGTAAATCTTCCCTTAATAATTCTCCCCACTGGACTCGGTTCCAAGGAAACGCTGTGTTTTCAGGAAAAGCTTGTCCAGAGGTTATTCTTTTTTATGTGCCTAGCTAACGTATGGCTTTTGTCAGGGTCCCTTCTCCACAAAGGACGTGGTGATGTGCACTCATGGGGAGGGTGGAGCGCTGGGTTTGGAGCCTCAGGCAGGGTACGTGGGGTGCTGGGAGCTGCTCTGGGAGAGCCACGTGGGTGTGTGTGGAGATGGTTCACGTGCAAAGAGTCAATAGATGCGGTGCCAGTAGGTGGGGCTGAAGAATATATTGCTTAGATCCCAGGACTTACGGGTACAGTGACAGCCCTGTGTGCAGCTCTGGCTGGTCTTTATTTGTGGTGCTCGGTGGCATAACGTAACAGGAGTGATAAAAGTCCCTTATCCTCACGGCATGGCCGAGCAGAGGTGTGGGATGTGGGCTGGGCTCCCTGTGCAGCCATGGGGCACTGGGGGCTGGGACAGGGTCCTCGGGGTGCTGCAGGTCCTGAGGCTGCTGGACGTGGCTGCATCCTGCTCCGGGTGGCAGCAGTGGGACTGCAGGGGGTCGCCATCTGTTGCTCTGTGCACACAGCTGCAGTGAGGAAATGGCTCGGTCTCATCCAAGCCGCGTGCTGCTGCCTCGACCCTGAGCTCTGGCTGCGTGCGAGGCTGTGGGGCTCTGTGTTTCAGCATGGAGAATGTGTGCTGAGGGACTACACAGAGCCGAGTTCAGTGCATCTTCCCTGTGGCAAGGGCAGGCTCCAACATGGAGCCCTCCTGTCCCGCTGCCGCCTGCAGCACAGAGCTGCCTGTGGGGAACTTTGGGGGGAATGGGGTGGACACGCTGGCTGAACCCTGGGCAAGCACTGCCATGTGCCTGCAGCCAAGGGCTGCCCCGATTGCTCTGCACCCTCTGCTATGGGATGGGCCCTTGGGTCTTCAGGGCTGATAGCAACAGGCTGGGATGAGCTCTGTCCCCCCATGATGGGGGCAGCAGGCTGGATAGCGGGGCTTCGTGGGGTTAACATGGGATGAATCCAGTTCATGGATGCTATTTGACCACCTTGGGCCATGTTCTGCTGTTGCACAAAGGCTATATATTTATATGTGTGTGTGTGTATATGTACGCGTATATGTGTGTATGTATATACATCTTTGTGCATAAGATTATGGGATGTAGGGGTGCATGGGTGGGGGAGGCTGCCCTGGCTGCATGGGGCCTCTGTGCACCACTCCGCCCATGGAGGATCCCCACAGCATCACGGGATCCCCACACCTGCATAGCACTCCAGAGGAAGCATGTTCTATTAGGAATAGATCTCACCTGAGATCCAGAGGCATGAGCATCTGCAGTCCCTTAGGAATAAGGCCTGGTGCTCCTCACAGCTCGCATCAGATCTGCGTTTCACAGGCAGATTTATAACCCTGATGGAAAAGCTGACAAGCCAAACTCCAGCCTCATTCAGTAACGTCTTACTGAATTGAAAAAGTCATAAACCACTTTAAAAAATGAAAGTTAGGAGCAAAGGTTTGAGTGTGAGTGGCTAAAAGCTCAGCGAGGAGCGTCACGAGGGAGGGACGGGCTGGGGCAGCGACGGGGCTCAGCGCCTCGCCGCGATGTGAGGCTGCGAAATGGCACTGGAGGTTGATTTATTGCAAGGATAAAAGCAGACACTGCAGAACAGGGAGGATTGAGCAAAAAGAAATGAGGCTGAAACAAAGGCAGGAGGCGGATGTGCTTGCTGTAGGGACAGGGGAAGGGTTCGGGCATGGTTACGTGGTGCAGCGGGGATGGGTCTGTGGGGTCTGGGTGATGGGATGCAGCAGGGAGCACAGTGCTGCCAAGCAGGGGACGGGGCACTGCCTGCTCCGGTCTGGGAACGAGAAGCAGCGGTAGGTGAGAGTCCTGAGTCAGCTCCAAAACTCCTGAGATCAGCTTTAAAATTAAAGCATGTATTTTTAGACGCAGTATGTTTGTGGCTTTCTTCATTGACTTTGTAGTTTCCAGGCGTGCAGGATGTGCTCTTTTCCTGCGGGCACTCTTCTGCGAAACCACGAGGGACGGGAACATGCCATTCCCTTTCCAATGAGATAACACCCTCGTGCAATTTGGTGAGCACGACATCTGGGCTTCACAGAAAGCAGCGAACGCCCCAGTGTTTCAGTGAACATCCAGGACCGGTTGTACCATTTAATTTCATGGCACGCTGTCCAGGGGATGGCAGGCAGAGCAGTGCCATGGAGGAGGCTGCCACAGGGATGGATGGACCTGAGGAGCCCGTGTGGGGCTTAACCTGGTCCCAGCACCCAACGTGAGCACTCAGCCCCATCTCTGCTCCTGCCCACAGCAGAGCAGTAGTGCAATGGTCAGGGTACATGCAACAGGAGCCAGAGCTTCTAATGTGGCTGTTTGGGCTGAATATTGATAAAACTGGGACATTCTCGTTTTGATTTTCCAATTTTTTGCTGGGTATTTGGGTTGAATATCAATAAAATCGGGACATTTTCCCAATTTTCTCCTTTCCTACCTGGCGGCTGTTTGGTCATTGATGTTTTCCAGAAGTCACCTTTCAGAATCTGAGGAAAGATGAGGATTTTCCCTATTTCCCCTCATTACCCCCTGCCTGCAGGCAGGGTTCAGAGGCAGCACTCTGAGGCCTCTCACCACCCTGAGCATTCCCTTACATAAAAGAAGAACAAGGTTTGAGGCTGCCAGCCCCAGCACAGGGAGAGCTGCCCTGCTACGCCTCGAGTAAATATTGCAACACGGCTGTAGCAGCCGGGAGCACCGCAGCTCGCGCTCACCCTGAGCACATTCCTGCAGGAGAGCTCGGGCCCTGGCTCTGCCCAGCGGGCAGGGATGTGCGCGTATGCCAAAGCCCCGTGTGCACAGCAGCAGCCGATGGCCTGCAGTAATTTTTAGTTTCTCTGCAACAGCTTTGAACATGAATTCTGTTTTTCCTCCAGTGCTGTATGTGATAAACTTTTGGGATGGAACTGTTAAAAAGAAGTGTTTAGTGAGCTGAACTAATGCCTGCATTCAGGTCGAATTCATCACATCAGCTCCTCGCCCGTTCCCCTGGTGTGGGGAGAAAGGAAATTTAAGGCAGTCAGAATGTTTCATCTCAACTTTTTCCAGAGTGTTTTGTTTCGGGATGACATTTCTTTCTAACACGTCACTTTTCAGGTAGGTTTGAGAAACAAGAATGAGTTCAGCTGAAAGAAAGTTTTGGTTTCTACACAGCAATTTTTTTTTCCCCATTCAACCAGTGAACTGAAAAATTAATTAGTCACTAATTAACATAGCTCTGGTGTTGACTAATTTATGTCCGAGGAACTGGAGAATGGGAAGGAGAAAGAGGATGGTTTGGGGTGGTGGGAGCAGAGAGGGGAGGGATGGGGCGTTGGGGATGCACGCAGGTGATGCGGGTGCTCTGCCCCTGCCCTGCGCAGTGCATGGAAACGGAGGCACCCAACGGGCGAGGGATTGGCACTCCTGAGATGAGCACAGCTGGGGTTTTTCTGCATGCTCAGGGGCACAGCAGCTCCACAGCTCAGCAGGGATTTCCTGTTGGGCTGCAGAAATACTCTCAGCTGGGGGTCTGGTACCCGCAGCACTGCAGGAGGGCACCCACGTGGGCACCCTGGTTCCGAGCTGCTGGGCCAAAGCCCCGGGAGCAGCGCACCCAGCTCCCTGCAGAACTGTGTGTGTGTGTGTGTGTCTGTGTCTGTGTGTGTGTGTGTGTGTCCGTGTGTGTCTGGGCTCTGTAATCACAGGGGCAGTGCCGGCAGCGCGGGACCCACCGCGGAGCTGCAGAGGTCCCGGAGCGATGAATCACGCAGTGCCCAGCGGTTGTTTCAGCTGCTCACTGATGTGGCAGCATTCCTGGGACAAGAATGGGAATTATCCTCTGTGGCTGTCCCACGTCTGCAGTGTAATTTGGATAAAAGACAAAACGGCTCAGCTGAGCCCAGTGGGGATGGGTGAAGCTCCCATGTGTTTGCGTGCATGGAATGCTGCTCCCTTCCTTCTGGGGAGGAGTAAAAAAAAAAGGTTTCTGCTTTTTGCACAAGAGAGCTCTGAAATGGCTGTCCCCTGCCTGTCCCCATCGTGCTACGTCCGCCAGGGCCACCAGGGTCTGTCCCCTGCACGTAAAGGTGTGAGCAGGGAACTCGGCAGCTTTGCTGGGACTGTGCCATTTTGGCATTGCTTATCCACTGTTCGGAGTGGAGTCCCCCTGGTGAGGGGGGTTGGAGTGTTCCTCTCAAGCGAGAGCAGTGGTGGAGCATTCAGAAGTGCCACCACGAGGGCTGCGTCATTTACGGTCCCCACCCTCCTTCGCAGGTCTGTAACTCACCCCTTAATTTATACCAGGACTGACACAGTGCTTGGTTTTTGTTTGTTTCTTGAGTTATGGGATGATGCTGTTCATTAATGTTCTGGTAGTTAATGATCTGGATCAACAATAGGAAAAAAAAGGGCCAAAAATGTCAATCATGTGACACTACTACTGCCACTTTGGGGATCACTGCAGCTGGTTTACGTGGAAGTGCTGTCAGTGTGGCCGCACAGACAGCAGCAGCAGGCTGGGGAAGCACAGGAGGAGGCACTGAATGCCCAGCTGCCATCAGGATGAAATGCGTCAGGATCCCAGCTCCCACAGCACAGAGCATCAACACCTCAGTGCCCAGCCCCCAGGAGGGCTCCCGCAGGCTGTTACCTCCTGGCACTGCCATGCACAGGGGTTTGGCAGCACGCTGGTAGCAGCCGCTGCTGCAGGGAGAGCTGCACAGGTGCAAGCAGGGGACGCTCCCCATGTCCCTGCTGGATGTCAGAAGTAATAACAGCCCGGTTCTACATTGCAGATTTACATGTGAAATCGGATTCTGTGCTGCATTTGGTTAATTAAACCCAGCGAAGGCCCTTCGTGTTCCCACCCCGGGCTGTGTGCACAGAGCCAGCTGGGAGCTGCCAGTGGGGCTCAGCAGTGCCCACCTCCCCCAGCACCCAGGGCAGGGGCAGAGCCAGGGCAGCCTCCCAGAGCCCTGCACAGCCCCGGGGGTGGGGGAAGCGTGGGTGGATTAATGGGTGGCCCTTGAGCCTTATTCATCCTGTTCAAATTTACAAGGGAAATGTATTTTCCCATCAGTACAAACAAAAAACCACAAGTGAAAAGGATTTGATGCTAAGTGCAATCCTCATCCAAGCAGAGAGCAGCAGTGCGTGCGTGGAGGGTCTGTTGCTTTTCTTGTACCTGGCAATAAAAGTGTCTCACAAAGGTGCTGTGATGGGAAACAGCAATGGGGGAGAGCAGCAGGGAGACAGCCCGGTCTGTGTGGTGACAGCATGAGCTGAGAGGTAGATGCTTGGTGCTGGGACCAGGAGCAGTCGGGGCAGGGCTCACCTGGTGCCTTGCCATGGTCTGGGCTGGGATGCAGCACCTGGGGTTGGCTGCAGAACATCTCCCCTTGTAACACCAAACCATAGGAGGGTTCTGATGTGGACAGCTGCGGAGGTGGCTGCCAGCTCCATGTCTGCCTGTCAGGTGGCCGTGTTGCAGGGACCACGCAGTGCTTGCAGCCGAGATCCTGCTCCCAGGGGCTGCAGGCGTTGCTGCGTGGCTGCTCATTGCTGCACTGAGCTCCTTGCTCCTGCCCCATCCTTTCTTGCGTGCAGCTGATTGAGCACTGCGGAGGAGTAGGGCTGGAAAGCACGAAACCAACCCAAGATTGCAAAATCCACCTTGATGGGAAGAACAGGAAGAACTTGGTAGGTGAGCTCGTTAATTAACTGATTCCCTAATTAGCTTCCAGAGGAGCCTGGGACTGCTATTTTGGAAATGCATGTGCAGAAATAGGCTGCTGCTCGGGACTAGTGCCTGTGGCACAGTTGCAGCGGGAGCCAGGTGTGTGCTGAGGGCAGGGACAGCCCTGGCAGGAGCAGCACTGCTCCTCCCTAGTGCTGCAAAGGGCCTGAAAAGCCCCATCCCTCTGCAAGGAGTTCTGCTCTAAGCTTGTTCACTTAAAGGCCTAATTGGAGCCTAGGTGAGCTGGGGCACAGAGAGGAGAGCCTAATAGAGACATTGCAGTGCTATTAGCACAGATGGTTGTCATATGTATGCAAATGAGGAGCAAATTGAATTTGGTGTCCCCTCTCACCAGCTGTCCTATCAGCACTGGCTCCTGCAGCAGCCAAAGGCACTGCCACTGCTCTGCTAATCTGTCATTGCAGATTAATTACAACTAACACATTAATCATCATTTGTTTCCCAGTACAAAGGAAGTATCTTGTTCTTTCAAGTGCATTCTGGTGGCATGGGGTGTTCCAACCTGGGAAAAGAAAAGAGAAAGGGGAGAGGGCTGGGCGGCTTCATTAGCGCTGGCCCTGGGGCTGGTGCTCTCCTTCTGGCAGCCGGGCCCCAGCGGGGCACCCGGCGCTCCTGGGACACCCATGTTGCTCTCCAGCCTGCCCAGGACACATGGCTCCCTGCCTGGCATCGTCCCAGGGCACTGGTGTCACTCCTTGCCTGAGCTGGCAGCATCCCAGGGGGTCGTTAGCACCAGCAGAGGCTGTGGCTGCTCCTAATGATTCTGTGATTGTAATGGGATCACGGTGCCATCGGGCACCTGAGCAGGGGTGGAAGCAGGCGGTTGTCTCACCACTGATCCTGGCAGTGTGATGAAAAGTGAGTGAATTCTTCAGATAGCTTTTTCTTCCAGATGAAATACTTTACAGACCTCTGGAGCTCAGTCTTGTTATGGCTTTTTGGATAGAAATCTATCCTCTGACTTGGTCTAGATTTGTGCTGTTTATTGGAGTAACCCGTAATTCTCCATAGCTCTCCGTTAACTTCATGCTTGGACTCTTGCCCCTGCCCCACATGCAGTCTCTAATACGGTGATCTGAAGCGTGCCGATGACAAATGCTAATCATGCTGACTCCATCAGACTGTCTGTACAAGCTCGGATCTCCTGTATCCCCAGAGCTGGAGATGCTGGCGGAGCCAGCAGCCAGGGGCTCCCTCACAGAGCAGGAGCTGAGCCAAACAAGGGCTTGCAGCCCTCCTGGCAGCATTCTCACGTGTCCTTCTGATGCCTTTAACTACCCCTATTGCCAGCTGCTTTGTCATCCTGGACTTTTGTGCCCTTTAGTGCGTGTCCTGAGAACCCACACGGGGTTATCGCTGTTTTGAGGACACTCAATGACAGCCTGGTGGTTGTGTCACCTCTTCCATTCGCCTGGTCCTGCAGCAGCACAGAGATCTGCGTACGGCTTTGCTTGTTCTCTGCTCTATGAGCCAGCCAAGCATCCCAACCTCAATTTATGTGGGGGACAGGAAGCTGCTGCTGCTAAGGCAGGAGGGAAGCCTTGTTGCCTTCACACCTTGAGGTGATGCTTGCTTTGTTCTGATAACACTGCTGTGAAGCTGGGGAGGAGAGGTAACACCACTGCTGGGACCATTCTGCAGCGGAGACGCTGCCAGGGTTACAAACCTGACTGAAGCAGTTCCCAGACTGGAAGAGCCAGGAAGGTGGAGCTGTGGCTGGGGAGTGGGTCGGGAGCTCATGAGCAATAACTGTTGCAGAAGTGTAATTATTCCTAACTAGGCATAACCAACAGCAGAAATTCAAAGTACACGGTCACCCTTTCCAGCATGAGCAAAAACCTTTCATGTGGTTACCTGCGAGAAGTCTTAGTGATGGAAATATCTGAAGATTTGGGCAACATAAATAAATGAAACAGACTTTTTTTTTGTCCTAAACTGAAACATTCCACTTGGTTTCTCTCACACATACTTGGTCGGGTGTCTCCACCATTAACTCATCAGAAATCGCATTTTCTGCGGTTCTGATTGACGTGCCTTGTTCCCAGGGTGCCTGAACCAGTCTGGATGGTAGGAGAAGGGATTGCTGGGGAAAATTGCTGGTAGCTGCATAAAGTGAGCCCAGAGACTCAGTAACCATGCTTTAATGACTTTTATGGCAAAGCTGAGGAAAAATGTGGGTTTCTGTCTGATGGCACATTCTAATATCTAAACATCTTTTTTTTGCCAGAAATATTGCATAATGTTCTGAGTGCTGAAGCCACACTTCCTCTTGCCCCCAACACAGCCCGTCTCTCAGGCTAGCTCTGGCAGTCCGTGTGTCCCCATCGCCTGCTCCCCAGGAGCAGCTCTGGGGTCCTGCCCCAGCTCCTGCTGTGCTCGAGCAGCACCCAGCTGTGTGGGGGGTGAAGACCTGGGCTGCAGGTCTGAGTGCTGGAGAAAATCCCCGAGATGGCTTGAGATGGTTGTGCCACAGGAAAGGCTTTGAAATGGGTATCCTACAAGGCACCAAGCCACCAAAACCCATAGAGCAGCTGTGGATGCTCATGGGGTCATGGGCACTCAGACCCACAGTGGTCTGTGGGGCCAACATGGCCTTGCCTACGAGACATGTGATGAAAAAAGATCAGTAAATCTAAAATTGCCCAATGCAGTTCACAATTTAGTGTCTTCAGGGGTACTCACTGCATATGGTTGCAGCGGTTTCTTGCTATCTTGGAGTTGAAAGATGTGCTGTTCTGCTGTTCAACTTGTCTGACACCAGCACTGACACTCATTAGCAGGTGATGTTTTACTCCCAAATCTCTGTTAATTTTCCAAGAAGGCTTCCCCAGAGGATTGGTTTCCATGGCTGAGCCCTGGGGTCAGTGTGAAGTTGATTGCAGCGCAGTTACACAGCCAGGACCTCTGCAGCCCCATGGGCCAGATAGGTTGATCTGTAACTAGAAAACCTCCAACCCACGGGGCACCTCTTGTGGGACCTCACCCCATGGTCACAGCACCCCGATCCAGCTTTTGGCAGGTGGTGGGATTTGTGCTTCCTCCAGCCCGTGCAGGATGGCTGGAGTTACATCTGTAACTTTGTGATGGAGTAAGTGACCGTCACGGGCTGTCATGTGCACTTCTGTAGGGCTGAGCTCTTTGTCTGTCCATGGTCCTCCAGGTGATGAAATGCTGCCAGATCACATGAAGCTCACGGAAGTGTAAATGCAAAGGATGAGGTGTACAGCAGTGGGATGCTCTGAGCATCGATAAGTTCCTGCACAACAGATGATGCTGGAGGCTGATGCCACTGCTGCAAGTAAACAAGCGCTTCTTGCCTGATCCTTCAAAAACACTTTCCTCTGCCTTTTTCCCTGCTTGTGGCATGGAATTCACATCCTTCTCCTGTCCGACTGCCCATGCACAGCCTGGTTCTGGAGCTGTCTGAAGCTGGGAGTGCTGCTGTTGACTTCAGCAGCCCCTGTATCCAGCCCTGATACCACAGCACTCGGGGGGCACAGGACGGGTGCCTGGGCTGAGAGCAGGGTTTGGGGCTGTCCTGGGCTTTGCACACTGAGCTGCGGCTTGCTGTGGGCAGAAAGCTTTTCGGGCTCCATAGACCCTTGAGCAGAGCACTCAGAGCTCCGTGTTAAGGGTTACATTTAAAAAGTGTTGGGTTTTGGTCAAATATGCACCAGGACAGCAAACTTGTACATGGCTGGAAAGTTTCCTTCCAAATTCATTAAAACACACCATTGCCTTTAAAAATTGTACTTCTATAGAAAAGTGGTTTCTGGGTTACAAGAAGCACCTGAGCATCACCGCAGGTGGAAAAACAAAGCAAAATTTATTTGGTTTTGCAGGGGAGATGTGGGCAGCCCATGGGGCATCCCCAGCTTTATCGGAGGCAGCTGCACGGTGCTGCAGCCAGCTCGCTGTGCCCCTGTCCTCTGTGCCAAAACATTGGACATTATGGCTGAAAACCCCCACTGGTCTGACACTCAGGGCTGCTCTTCCCTTGTTCTTGAGAATCAACCAGCTTTCGTATAAGGGTACTGCTTTGTTTTCAGAGAAGGGGGTATGTCTGCAGTTGCTGCACCATGGTGGCAGCATCCCAGAGCTCCAACAAAGCCCCTTCCACCTTCAGCAGCATCGCAGTGCAGGGAGAGCATTGCTTAGTGCCACGCCAGCAGGCAGAGCTTGCTTCCTGCCCTTGTTTGCTTATGTAAACAAATGCAAAGCGCATCCTAGCAGAGCGATGCAGTTGTGGACACCCTCAGCATAGGGACACCCTTAGCATGGTTCACGGGATCACTGCAGCCCCCATCTCCGTGCCATGTCGCTCTTGGTGCCTCGTCTGCATTCCAGCTGCGGCCGCCTGTACCTCTTGGGATGGATTTGGATGCAAACAGCATCCAGTCATGCCAGTTGCCACCATTGGTGCCCAAGCCCTGCTGTCTGGGTGAACACATATCTGCTTTGGATCAAAGTCCCCCACGCCCACTGTGTGCACGCCTGTCTGGAAGCAGGGCAGGCTGCAGATTCATGGCAGCAGTCCCCTGGCAGCATCTGGATGCTGCCCAAATCTCTGCTAATTGGCCCCAGGAGAGCCCCATTCTGCTCCCTCATCAGCTCCCAGAGCCCTGGGGGGGACAGAACCCCTCCGTGGGTGTGGGGAGCTCTGTGTGTGTGCGTTCAGGATCACAGCACTGGGCATCAGCCGGTGTTGCACAGCGTGAGCCCTCCAGGAGCACCCGCTCTGCCCAGCACAAAGGGATGGGACAGGGCCATTGGGTCGTGCTTTGCCCAGCGTTTTGCAGGCAGAGCAGGAAGTGGGGAGCAGCTGGGAGGGGTGGGAGCTGGCCCGGGGTATTTCTGACAGCAGGTAATAAAGGATTGATTACAGTTTGCAAGAGGGAGAAGCAGGGCTCTCGTGCTGCTGGCGTAACAAGGAGCTGCCAGCCCCGAGGCGGGCGAGGTGGCCTGGCAGTGTGCTGGGCCATGGGGCCACAGAGATCCCTGCCACCCCAGAATGGCAGCGGCTCTGCCCATGGTGCTGGGGCAGGAGGAGCCCCAGCTCCAGCCTCATTCAGCACCATCCCTCCTCTCCCCTGGTGCTCGGGTTGGGTTCTTGTTTGGATTCCTCTCTCTTGGGTCTGTCTCTGCACTGCTTGTTTCTGCCAATTTGCAGCTTCTCAGGGTTTTGCTACCAGAACCAACACCACTTACAGCAGCTGCTGAGGATAGGGACTGTGCAAAGAGCTGATCCTTCACTTCGAGGGATAACTTCCTTTCCAAAAAAAAATTCATTCTGAGTTCATCTTCATTTGTTTCCCACACAAGAACAATAAATATTTTTTTTCCTTTTTTTTTTTTTTTTAGGTCAGAAAAACATTTCATCTGCCTCAAAATGCTGTGCCTGGTGGCTCTTTCTCCCATTTTTAATTATTAAAAACAGTTATCTTTAGCATCAGCTTTGTTTCCAAATGAATTGTCAGAAAATTTTGATTTGAAACTATCAAGGAAAAATGTTTTGATGTTCTATTTTTTTCCTGGTTTCGTTGCCAAACAACCCAATTAATTTAATGCGAACTTGCTGTTGGTAGTTTCAGCTGACTGCAACACTGTTTTTAAAAGCAGCAATGCCTTGCCTTCAAAATAGCAAACCATTTGTCCGAGGGCATGGGGCTGTTTGGTAACATGTGCATCAACCCACTGCAGGTGCTGTGCAGGCACATGGCAAAGAGTCACTGCTCCACAGAGCCCATAGCAATAGGTCAAGGAAAACATTGCTTTTTGCATGGTGCAGCACGGAGCTGGGAGTGCCCGAGGCAGAGCAGGACACTGAGCATCTCCCTCCGGCAGCACAGGGCAGCTCACAGCCAATGGAAACAGGAGCTGTAAGGTGAAACTTTTCATTTCTAAACTGGCTGCAATGGTTTCCCTCAGAGAAATCACAGATCAGGACCCCAGCAGCTACCTGGAAATCCCACGGCATAAATCTGTTTGACATCTTACACTGAGCACTCTGTTGTGTGAAACAGAGTCAAAACCTGATGTAGCCCCTGTCTCTGCTTTCTGCTCACCGATGGTCTGAGTTCGCTTGCACCGTTTTTCCTCATTTTTAAATGCATTTTTTTGCATCTTTGCCCCTGTTGGTGCTACAGGGACGTCGTGTCTGATGCTGCTGCCCTGCAGGGGTGGGTGCAGGATGTGACCTTCCCAGTGAAGTGCATCCTCGGGGTGGGAGCAGCCCCACCGGGGCAGTGTCACGGGGCAGCAGTGGTGCTCTGCTCCCAGATCTGCCCATGAGCCACGCACAAAACCAACCAGCTTGAGATTTATCACTTCTGCTAAGAAAGTAAGCAAAAGGGCTGACTACCAGAGCAGTGTTGCTAAGTCAAGTGACTGAGAATTACGAGCCAGGCAAAAAAAAAAAAAAAATCCTTAAGAAGCATGTTATTTTTAGGAAAGTGATAACACAGGATTTCCATTTACCTCTTGTCTTTTGAGCATGTTCAGGTCGGCTTTTGTGCTCAACCTGGCTCAAAACCTATTATTTTGTTTAAATGAAAGATGGCCCTGATACGCGGCTGAGAAGCAATCCTGCTTGTGCAGGAGAATTGCAACACCAGGGAAGAGCGGGTTAGAAGTTAAAAACTCTCTCATCTAATAACCCAGAGTTGTTATTAAGCACCCGCAGGTAAAAAGGAAAACAGTACACAGCTCCGACTTCAAAAGACGCTCTCCAACAGGAATGTTTTTCCCATCAAACTTTGCATATGCGGTAATTCCTCCTTTGTGCACCGAACCCTCGTTACGAGGTGCCCAGCTGCCTGCCGGGCATGCTTGCTGCCGGCTCCTGGCTCACGGCGACGATTGCAGAAGCCTTTGCCAGGTGGCTGCTGAGCCCCATCGCTGCAGATGCTCCGGACAAGGTCTGGGTTTGCACTGGGTGGGTGTAAGCGAGGAAGAGGAGCAAGAGGAAGCGATGTGACTGGTCTTGCAGAGACAGAACCAAGTTTGGCCGAATGGCAGCGGAGGACAAACGAGAATGCTTGACTCTGCTCTGGGTTTCCTAGGAGTGTTTTCTTTTAATTGAGTGAACCGTGGTTTGCTGAGCAGAACCTCTTGCTTTCCCTTGTAAGAGTGCTCCCTCCCTTAATGAAGAGGCATGGAAATGGACTATTCCCTCACTGTGGGGGCAGGAAGGGGTGCAGCTGGGGCTGCTCCCACGTACAGCACCGCACAGCTTGACGCCGTCCATCGCCATCATTCATCCTCCCTTTGCAGCATGACACGGGGTGGGCAGCAGTTGTGTTGGCTGAAAACAGCCCAGAGATTGCAGCTACTACCAGGCAGGGTTCCTCTGTGCCATACAGGCCTGGAGCAGGTTGTACCCTGGCTCTCAGAGGCAGAATGACCCAAATCCCTCTTGGCACGGGCTGCCTGGACTCACTGAGTCATCACAGTGCCAAGCATCAATCGGGGCCGTGGGGCTGCGAGCGGGGACGTCTGTCACATCCCTGCGTGGGCAGTGGGGTGATGACTCAAAAAGCAGAAACGAGAGAGCAAGAGGGGATGTGCACCATAACACTTCGCTAAGGGGAGGCTGCCAAGGGGACCCGGAGCCGACACAGAGAGCAGGAGGTGTGTGAACCACCCCTACAACGAGCTGCTGCAGCTGTGTGCACTGAATAGTTAACTGCCCGTGTCACCCAGCGTTTCCGCGCACACCGGTGTCCGCAGGATTGATGTGTTTGGCACATGCACACCTCCCTCCAGATAGAGCGCAAACAGAGCGCGGCTTTGTGTGCTGCAAGGACCCGAGCCACCTCGGTGCCGAGGGGGAACATATGGTTTATGTATTTCAGAGGAGGGAACACGAGATTTTTAGCGTGACGTGTGCTGCACAAGGGTGAAACCGCTGTCGAGCCCAGTGTCAGGGTTGCTGGTCCTGCAGAGTCGGAGAGAAACAGAGAGATGTTAAAGCAGGGAACCTCAGGTGCACTGCCCGTGCTGTACCTTCGTTAGGTCCCTTTGTGGCGGTGGCAGGGGGGATCTCAGAGGGATTGTGGCAAAGAAGGGATCAAACATTTGGGGGCTGAATGGATTCCTCCATTATATTCCTCCGCACCGTTTTCAATAACATTGTTGGGTAAGATGAGCAATTCACTGATTTGGGGTTTTTTAAAATGCCCCTGGGTACATACAGATACCTGGACACAGAGAGGAGCTTGTCTCCCTCCTGTTTCCCTGCCCTTCCTACTGTCTCTTTTCCACACTTTGTGGATCTGTTGCAGGAGCAATGGGGACATGCAGGTGGGAAGTGTGGGGTCTCTGGGAACAGCCCCTTCCTGCTGTCCCAGACTGTCTGCTCGCAGATCTTCAGGACATTAGCAGACACAACGTCTGCCTTTGCATTTTTCATTAGTTCTCTGATGGTTTTCCAAAGGGAAGAAACACTCTGAAAATAGGCTGTGCAAATACTCTGTTTTCCAGCTGGAGAGGGGTGGTGATATTTTTTATGACTGTCATTAGTCTGCAGTAATTTATTTGTTTACTTGTTTGGTTTTCTTTAATCCTTGAAGTGAAAACCCAGAAAATTGCATTTTGCTTCAACCTGGAATGCAACCTTTTGTTTTCATGCCTTAATAATCGAAAATTTAGGTTGTTGTTTCCACAGCACTTTCCCCAACATTAAACCAGTAATTAATACTCTCTTGCCTGAGTGTTACGGGCTTTGAGCTCCAGACTACAGGAGGGATTCTTGGGCACCATGTGAGAGCAAGAGGGACCCAGCATGGGCTGCACTGGGGTGCTGCACCTGGGTGCCTTGGGCACACGTCTGGGAGCGGGAACTGCTCCGTTCCAGTCCTCGCTTCAGTGCACCTGACACTGAGAAGCTGGCAATGGAAAGCAGTTTTATTAATATTGCCAGCTCGGAGCACACAGAAATCAGGTGTCAATCTCCCCGATGTTGAGATATTAGAAAATGTGTGTATGTATGTGTAGGTGGCTTCTTTTTATTTCCCATTCGAGTTGTAGCTTTTGAGGGACAGGTTTTCAAATTTGATTTTATGGAAAAGTTGTGTGCATCAGCCCTTCCCTGTATTTTGTACTGACGATCCCCGTGGAGGCAATGTTTCTTCTCATTTTATTTTGGCAGCACCTTTGTGCCCCTCAGCAGAGCCCTTTGTGAAGGCACTTCCAGCTCCAGGGCAAAAGAACCATCTCCTCCCCAAAACCCTCTGCTGGAGATATTCATACCTCCCTTTTCCTCTAGTGCTGAATATAACTCAATGATTTAAAAAGAAAAAACCTTGAAATGTCTTTTACATACTTAGCACTATTTCATACTGAAGAGATTGGTCATGTTTGGTTTGCAGCAGAGCCTGACCAGACTTGCTGCCAGTGACCTGCTCCGAGCAGCACTGTCAGGTGATTTTTCCTTCTTTCTCTCTGTACCAATACTGAGCCAACAACTTTTCATTGAGCAGATGGATCCCTGTTGACCTAGAATTTAAGTATAAATCAGCCTTAACCAATTGCTTTGAAATGTTTGCTGGAGATTCTCAACATAAAGTCCTCTCTGAAGATGATGAAAGGGTGTTGGAGCCTACAGAGATTCACCAGGCCAGCCCAAAGGAAAAGACAGAGCCATCACACTCCATCTGCAGAGCTCTGTACTACGTGGTCAGATAACAAAGGCTGGGATCAGTTTTAGTTCTCAGCTCTACCTGCTGCTGCGGGGTAACCCTACCCCGCGTTCACAGCCGCAGCCTGTCGCTGCTCATGCATAATGCACCTTTACTAACCTGCGGTGAAAGGCACCGGGATGTCACGCGTGCAGTGAGCGAAGAGGGGCAGCCAAGGAAGAAGCTCTCCATTGACAATAGCTCTTGAAGCCTCCTGGGGATGCTCCAATCTCGTAGTGGAGACTGCAGACCGGGCAGCAGGGTTTCCTTGGCCGTCCTGCCCCATGCACCAGGTCTGAGCACCAGCAGATCCGGAGCAGCTTTGTGCAGGGTGCGTGGGCTCATCGCAGCACCATGGCGGACGGGGTGATCTGGGGACAGTGCCGCGTTGTTCACTGCCCAGTTCTGCCATTAAAACAAGAGGAGTTGAGCCTCGTAGGCAGTTGAGCTGGCATTTATTCATTTATATACAAAATAATCTTCTGTTCCAAAGCGCAGCAGGGTGTCTCCATTTGTTTAGAAAGAACATGTGAAATGCAAGAAGCCTTTTGCATCTTGTGGTACAAAAATAATGAGCTGAGGCAAGTTAGAAGAGTGAAGTAGTTAAAAGTAATCCTGCCTTTAAATTCATGACATTTGAATAGGTCCTCATAGAATTCCTGCAGATGCCTTAGTGACTGATTTCAAACCAACTTCAGTTCCAAACGCAGCGTGCTCTGACACAATCCCAAGAGAGACCAGCACCACTTGGTTCTTGTTTTTAGTTATTGCGCATAATAAGGTCATGTTCCAGAGATAAGACCTCTCTAAGATGCATGACTTCAATTTTGGAAAATAACTCCCTCTCGTACACTGAATGTTTCATTCTTTGCAGGCCCAAAAGTGCTGAAGAAAATGAAATAGCTTTCAGATAGCAGGCACGCGCTCACCTATGGCTTCCTACATCCCCAGCTGCAACCTTCACAACATCTAACTGTTATCCTCACTTGGCCATTTTAAGGATTGGTCGTGCCCATTTGTATCTTTGTTCCAGCCCATGTGCTGCTGGATGGTGTGATATGATACAAACAATGATTCATAGAAGTTCCTTGGAAGTGACTCAGGAGAGATTTGGGATTTTCGAACAGTTTTTTTTTTATGTTAATGACTATTCAGAAGCAGCAACAACCAATTTCAACTGGGGATGATTCAGCTGAAAAGGTTCTCAAAGCAAGTTGGGAGGAAGCAGAAAGAGAAGCAGTGAGAAGTGGTATTCTGCTAAAAGAGTTGAGTGGAAATTGCAGCTCCTTCAGCAGAAGTGTTCCACTAGGGTATAACAGTGCCAAATGACTTCCTTTAGACCAGAGACTTTCCAAAGTAACTCGCTTCACATAACTGAGATGTAAGCAGCAGCTGGGGGTTCTCCAGATTTATCCCCGTGATAGAGGGAAGCAATTGGTGATGAATGTGTTGTTTTTGTGAGCCCAAGTATGGGCTTTGATTGAAAAATGAGTTTGTATTTTATTGGTCTGCTTGGTCCAGCTCCTTGTAGCGATATTGGGTTGCAGTGAAGTGCAGGTTCCTATGCATGCAGCATCCAGAAATGCTGAGTTTGTGCTGATGGGGAGGATTTGGTTTCTCATTCAAGTCCTTGGGCAAGTCACTTCATCTGTGAAATGGGGATAATCATGTTTCTTTTCTTGTCAGAGAATTACAAAGTTAAGCACATTAAGAATTACGGGACTGACTGAAGAGATCTCTAAGAATAATAGATACAGGTCTTGACCTGGTTAGCTTTGTGTATTCTCAAGTGCTTTCTCTTAACCAATGACTTAACTCAAGCTAACTTGTGTAATACATCTTTATGTCTAATCTTGAAGAAGCTTTCTGAAGAGGAAAACTGAGTTATTTAATTTCAGTCTGAAAAAGAAAGCGATGATGAAATTTAGGAAAACCAACAGGAATTGGCTGCATGCGTGTAAAGGATTTTTCATATGATGATGTGTGGTTGGCCTTCCCCTTTTCACCACCGCTAATTCTTAGCTAGAAAGGCACTGGGGCCACTTTTCCTGTGATAAAGTTAGCTTTTCAACCCTGGTCTTGAGAGCAAGATGGGGACAGAAGAGGTGAATTCTGAGCAATGTGATGAGTGAGACTGGAGAAAGAGGGCTATGCCCTCGAGGGACCTCACTGGTGACAACAACGGGTGCAGACACACGAGTTTGTTGGAGCAGTGAGAGCCCAGCATGTAACCCTCACATTTGCCCTCTGAAGGTGGCTTTGCTGCAGCCGTGCATGCCTGGCATATGATTTATTGCTGCGAGGGCAAGCCTTTCCATCAGTAAATCCTGCAGCAATGACCTTACTGGTATCCAAGACCAAACTGTAAAGTTTTCCAAGTCTACCTCTGCATAAACAACACATTGCAAAGGGCTGATTCAAAACCCAGAGAGCTGTAGATGCTCCACAAGGCCAGGAAGAAAAAGAGGCAGAGTGGGGGCACAGCTGATTTCACAAGCATAGGAACCGGGAAGTCTGGGCTGTATTTACCCAGCTGGAAACATGCTTCACATATATTTATTCCCCAGTTTTGCCTCAGGTGCATGCTCTCCCATTAGGGCTAAATAGCCGGAAAAGGCCAAATACATCTGAGGTCACTTTTGGCTAATTAACATGGCAACAAGTGCTGATTAATTAGTTTGGGCCTGAAATTAGCTGAGATAATTTTTGCAACAGCATAAGCCATGGATTTATGAGAGCTTCTTCTCCAAGACAAACAATATTCTGAAAACATTGTTTGTGTAGAAACCTTCATTCACCCTGTAAATTACTACCTGGATTTCTCGGAATTTCAGGAGTAACTATTTTATTTCATTTAAATTCATGTTTTTATTTCCTTTACCTGATGGAAAAACTTACCTTACAAGGCATCCAGTGATGGTCGCTTGTGTTAGCACGAACCCCTCTGCTTGATGTGTACCTGCATGTTAGTGCAAGCTAGAAAACCTTTGGAAACTGAGGTCCAGATTCTCAGATCTGCTGAGCACCACATCAAGCAAAAGGTGTTGAGGCACCAAAGAAAATCCTGGCATCCTCTAGTCATCAACATCCTTAATTTCACAGAGTTTCCAACTTTAACAACTTACTAAAGTGCCAGTCTTGGTGATGATTTGCTGCCCCACTAATGTGGGCCGTGGTGTACATGGCTTCTAGATATCCAGCAGTCCAGGCTGCTGGACCTCAAGAAGTCATGGGGAAATTCCCATTATGCCTACGCTGAACAACTCTGCTCTTTGCAGCATTTATACCGTAGATGCACTGCAAACACTTTGTATCAGACCCTGATAATTATAAAGGAGATGTGTGCAAGTACCATGATCAAGAAATACTGGACTTTCTGCTTTTGGACGTACCAGAAAATGTGCAACAAACGGGGAAGTCAGTGCTAAAGCAATGTATGTGCCCATAAACACAGTCTGTGAGACCTCACAGCATCGCAGATACCCTTGTGCAGCTTTCTGCATGGCCCTTTGCATTCTGATGTCCAGATGGTAAGGAGCTGTTTCTGCGCCTCCCAGGGCATCCCACGGCAGAGCCTCAGGCATCTCACTTGCAGATTGCCTTAGGGGAAGGGCCCACCAGCGTGTCTGCATCAAGTATTCCCTTTCTAAGAGATTTATTTTGTGTTTGGCTTTCATTGCCCATCTGACTGGGACCACTTTTGAAATATTGGCTTGCAAATGGAAGCAGCCTCCTGTGCCCTGCTCTCGGGGAGATCAGCTCTGCTGCCACTGCCATCACAGCTGGTCGAGAAACAACATTGCCTTTCTGTGGGACTTTTTTAGCATTAATTTTGCTTCCAGCCCAAATCAGGCTAAAACCAGGAGTGTTCACATTTCCCAGGAGCTGCAAGCTCTCCACAGAGATGCACAAGGCAGAAAATGTCTGCTAATAAAAGAACAATTCACTGAGCAGCTAGGAGAGGCTGTTAGCTCTCCAGCCCTGAAGGGACCCATAACAGCTCCTCCTCGGGACAACAGAGGTACCAGAGAGGAAAAGATCACTCGGATCTCAATTTGCCTTGAACTCATCAAACTTCCTGAAACTCAAGAAGTTACAGAAAAGCTATTTAGGCTGGGTAACTTAGCAGGTTGTGTCATTTTGCACTTTCATAAGAAGTGCTTTGCAGCTCAGCAGCCATCCCTCCCTCTGGGCTGGGAGCACCTCGTGGAGCAGTGGTGGCTGTGCTGGGCAGGGTGGCCCCAGCACGATGCCAGCTCCACGCAGGAGCACACGAAGCTGTCAGGAAGCCCTGGGGTACCCCAGCACGCAGCCAGCAGCCACCCCAATGGCAGCAGCAGAGGTTGCAGCAGCCTGGCAGCAGCCAGGGCTGCTTTCTGCTATTCCACTGCAGCCCCCCTTGTGCCAAAGGGAAAGCAGAGAACATCTCTCACCATAGTGTATATCTGAGCTAATTAAACCTTGATGATGATGATGATTATAAATAACCCATCCTGTGCAATTTTTTCCTTATTCAGCTTTTCCCTTTTGCAAGTTTGATAGGATTTTTTTTGTAAATGATGATCAGGTTTTAACAAGTGCTGTCCAGAGGGACCTCGTAAAAGTTCTTCTGAAGCACATTTTTGCCACTAAAGCCTCTTTAGTTGCAAGTTTTTTCCCACCTCCCCTTTTTCTTTCACTTCGAGCTGAAAGGAGCTGGCAGGGCAGGATGCTGCCCAGAGCCAAGAAGCATTAGAACCAGTCTGGCAGGAGGCTTCTCTTCCTTGATGGGACTCTTCTTAAATGAAAATTTATGTGGATTTGCAGGGCCTTCATTATGTGAGTCACACCATTAGTAAAAGGTGTGTGTTGCAAGGGGTCTGTTTATCCCAGTGCTGATGGAAGCCAGAGTCCTGCAGCCTCCATGCAGAAGCGATCTTACAGCAGATAACGCCAATGTAGATGGAAACCTCAGAGAAGGCTCTGCAACCCAGACCCTTTGGACCTTTTTTGCCAAAGACAAAGTCACTAATGATGATACATTCCTTCATTCCATTTAATTTCATTTCTAGAGATTGACTCCAAATTCCTCACCATGTGTGGTCATTAGCGTTCCCAGCGGGGCAGCCTGCACAGTGGAGCCACCAGCCCATGCTCTCCTGACAATTCATAGCTGAGTGCATTATCCTACTTTACAGCCTATTCGGATCCTTTCTGCACTGTACCATGTGCTGCTCCTTGTCTGCCACTAGCTCTACCCCAGAAGGGTGTAACACAGATCCACAGAGCTAAGAGCACTGTGTTCAGTATTTTGCTGGGAGCTAATTCAGAACAGAATCTTCTGTTGGATTTCCTTTACCCTGTCATTGCTCCAACGTCCAGGTTAAGCTCTGTAGTCCCGTGATCCCAGAGCTGCTTTGGAACATCTTGTTCCAGGAGTCTCCTTCCAGCCCATCTTCTTGCCAAGCTTTCTTTGCTGCATTCTCCTATGCACCTTTTCCCTTTGTGTGATTTCCTCTTTGGGCTCCCATTACATGCAGCCACAACTAAACCCTCCCCAGGCTCTGTTGACCACTGTACTTCTGCTCAATGTCCCACCAAGCCTGAGCTGGCTGGTTTCTCCGCACAGCCTTTCTCACTAGATCAGTATGTGATCCAAGCATTTTGTGACTCCTAATGCATTTTCTTCTCAGTTATGTACTTGAGGGAGACCCTGAACTCACAGGTCCTCTCTCCACTGTCCTGCAGCATGCCAGGATGCCCTGAAAACACACCAGCCTCACACAACTCTTTGCATGACCGGAACCAAACTGGGCCTGTGCTGTGCAGCAGAGGCTGATTGGGTCACTTGGCCATTTTGGTTGCCTCAGCTGTTTGTGAAAAGGCATCCCCGGAGAGCAATTCACCCCAAATGTTTCTGGTCTGGATGAATTCTATTTTGGAAAGTGCTTGCCTCTCTCCTGCTTCTGCGATTTTCAGACTCAAAAGTTCAGTGTGGTCTTCAAACACTGACACCTCTATTTGATATGGTACCACAAGAAATGCACTTTGAATGATGTTAAATGTATAATGCCTTGCTACCTCTTCATTAAGACTAAACAAGGTAGTACTGATGAATTTAGGGTGGTGGCACAGATCGCAGACTCAGGGTTTTGGGAGGGACTGGAAAGCTACACAGCTTGGTAGGCCCTTGCTCCCTGGTTGTGCCACAGTAAATTCAGAATCAGACTATCAGCATGTCTGTGTTCATCTGGCGTTTCCATCCGGTCATGAGAACAGACTTTAAGCTCTTGCTGGCTCTTTAAACCCAAAACACTGCTCACCACACCGGGTCAGCATCTGTCAGAGGAAAATCCTTCAGTGGTCTCTGCGCTCCCCACCTTGCACGCGAGACGCGGCGGTAATAACCGATCCCTGCTCATTTTGCTTGGTTTGTGGTTAATACACACTGCAACTGGGGAACTAAGCAGACCTATAAATAACAGCACTTACACATATCTGAGCCTCCCGAGCACTGGACCACCTGTGAGGAAAGCAGAGCTGGAGCTGGGCAGCGTCAGCCCCTCTGAGGGGATGCTGTGAGGAGGGCAGAGTGGTCCGACCTCCTTTTCCACCCCCAAAAAGGGCTGTGGGTGGTTTCAGTGTTTTCTGGGTGGAAGTTGGAGTTCCAAACTCTTCTGGTTTGGAATTGGGAGAGCAGAGGGTTTGGAGCTGGAGGTGAGGCGGCCTGGCCCAGAGCTCAGCACCCAGCACTCAGCCCTGGTCACGCCATGGCAAAGGGGAGAAAGGAAGGGGGTGTGGGAAGGCAGGCTGAAAGCCAGTGATTAATGTGTCAAATGTGAGGAGGAAATTGGGTTTCAAGGATAGAGGAAGAGGTGTAGCACAGGTGGGGCCATGTTGGTTGCTGGTCCAGGGTTCAGGCCTGCTGGAAGTGGCCTCACCAGTCCCTCACTGGGACATGCTCCAGTGTCCCCACAGGCCTGAGGTTTGCTTTGGTCTGGTTCCTTCCCAGAGGGAGTTCCCCAGGTGTGGTTTGGGTGGTGATGGGCAGCAGGTAGACGAGGGACGGATCACTGAAGGGTTACGTATGATGCTTTGGGGCCTGGGGACATGCAGGCCCCACGTGAAGCTCTCTCTGGAGCTTCTCTCCCAAGGCAGCTCTGCTTGGAGGGCTGAGCTCCTGTCTGCATGTATTCCTCTCTGGCCTGGGTTTGCAGGACTGCTAGGAGCTGTGCACTGAAGCAGCAGCACCTTGGTCTGGTCTGACAGAGCTGATGGGCCAGAAGCAGGGAGGAGACATCCACACACGCATGTACCCACACAGCTGGAGCTCATGAGCTTCATCCTTGTAAGAAGCCAACGAAGAGGCATGGAGGAAAGGTTTAAAGATTTCTCAAGGGGTCTCAGTGGTGGCTCTGGTAATGTTGTTTCATAGAAGTGCGTACATAATATTGCATACTTATATGTTTAAATCAGTCCCAGCCCCTCTGCCTTCTCCACATGTAGAACCCATCAATAGCAGCTTTATGCAAGCAGGAACATAACCTGGGGACTCGAGCACCAACACGGTGTCAGGGGAAGTTGGTGCAAATTGCTCCATTGGTTGGACATTAAAGCAAGGAGTGATATCACTCTTAAAATAAGAAACCTAACGTAATGTGCTTTAATAGCTGAATAATTGCTGAGGGCAAAGAAGGAGGCTTTTGTGAAAGGGGATCACCGAAAGCCAGGAGCGAGTGCCCATGACATCACGGCAATGCACAAGAGAAACTTTATTCTCACAGCTCCACAAAAATGGCTTGTCAAGCTGCCAGTCCCAGATAACGCAGTGGGAGACTTTAGAGAAGAGTTAATAAGATGATTGATTTACAGCTGGAAAAAATTAAAGAGTCTGAAAATTGACAGACTGACATTGTTTGAAAGATTCACAAGAAGCCTCCCCCACTTCTTTGAGAAATGCTTCCATTGGTGCTCTGCACCCAGGTCTGGAGCCTGCAGCATTTCCACAGATATTCCGCGGGACTCGCTGTCAGCTCCCCTTCATGGGAAACAATTGCAGAACTGTTATCATCCCAGTTTAGCTAGGTAAAAATAGATCTGAAAAGTCTGCACCTTCTTATGAGAAGAAGTAGTTTTTAAATATTTTATTTTCATTTACCAGCCGTGGATCAGATCCAAAACCTTTATGAAACTTCTGCATTTCTTATTGTGGGATTTGAGTGCAGCATATTTTCTTTACTTGTTAGGAAAAATTGTCAACTTTGTCTCAACTCTGTATATATTTTTACAGTGGTTTGCAAGCATGAGGGAAACTAAAGGTCCTTTCACAACTTTTGGAGCTGGTCCATCATATTTTTTTTTAAGAATTTACTTTGTAAAGTACTTGTTCACATTGAAACGCATGATTTACTGTTGATAGAAAGAAAATGTCACGGCATTGACATTGCATTGTGTTTTGCAAAGAAACAATCTTTATCCTTAGCATGAAATTTTTCAGCCTCAATGCTGGAGTCAGCTCCATTAGCAGTTTCAGTCTTCAGCAAAAGGGAAATGCATTCATTGGAAGTAATTATTGAGAGACGACACTTGTAAGTTTTCAGTCTTCAGCCACCCATCGGAGCTGTTAAGCACAGGGTTTTATTTTTGGTATCATTGTGTTTGATCTGTCAGTTATACAGCTATTAGGGGACAAGTCTGGCTTTCAGAAATCTTTCATGGACTTCCAAAGGCAGAAAAAACTTGCTTCAAACTGAAATTGATTCAGACTAAACATGAAAAAAACAACCCTCACAAAAACACGTGCAAGCTGAGAATAGTGATGTAAGATGTAATGAGCAGCAAGAAGGATATGTCATTTCAGATGAAGAGGAAGGAAAGGGCAACAGGGGCAAACACAGCAGTACACCCTTTGAGGTAACAACAAATACAATGACGTTATGTCCACAGCTCAGCTGTTATTGAAGCCACTTAGGAAAGTGAGTGCCTGAAGAACAGCAACATAGTTGACGAACTTTAGTCTCTCTCGGAAAAATTAATGTAAACTCCATGTTAGGTTTCACATGAGATAAGTATCAAACTGTTTGGATTTTGGAGAGAAGTGGAAAGGACCAAGGTAAACTATAGGAGAGCAGCTGAAGAGGTTTGTTGGAAACTTTCTGGCGTTGCAGTTTCTGACAGGCTCTGGAGCCAGGTGAATTTTACCAAGAACTTCCCCCCTCTTTAAGACATATTTAAGTCTTATCTTCATTAGATAAACTCATCAATACATCAACAGTCTGTTGAGCTTTGGAGTCTAGTGGAGTAGATCCACTTAAAAAGTGGTATTCTGCGCTACAAACCTCCAAAACATCCAACAACTCCCCTGCACGAAAAATACCACTTGGTTTTACCTAAATGAATGCTGACATGTCAAATTAATTTCATTTCCTCCTTTGGAATAAGAGCCAAGTGATGGCTTTGGAGTAAGGAGGCTTTTGACAGTGTTTGGATTGATGCTCTCGTAACTCAGGACAGTGTTGTCTGGGGGAAATCACTGTCTGAAATATGTCACTGGGATATACACTTGATTGAAAACATCTTATCAGAGCAAGACAACCTTAACAAACCAAGTACCTGATTAGTAATCCAGCAAAGCAACATTCAGCAAAGGCTGTAGAACAGTACGTTTAAGAAGAATACAAATGCACAAGTACCACATCAAAATTAATTGTCCGAAGAACAGTATGGCATAAAAGTGGATCACAAGCTAAACATGGGCGGATATTGCAATATGATGACAACTTGGTCAAATCTCATTCGGGGATGTATGGAGACGATTTCTTTGGGTTTTTTTAGCATGTTTGAGATCTTGTCAAAACACCATGTCCCCCTTTGAATGCTGTACTGTCAAAAGCAACAGAAGTAAGTTGGAGGCAGGAGGTCTGCAGTGAGAGCAATGTGAGGCCCAGAGGGCAGGGGTGGGAGGTGATGCAGTGACAGCGAGGAGAAGTCGTAGGGAAATAGTGCAGGAGCTGATGCTTTTGTGCTGCAGGAGGATAAACCCAGCATTTATAATGGCCTTTTTGCAGAGTTGTGAAGGAAGTGGCTCAAGCTTTTCCTTGTCTCTGGAAAACTTCTTAGAAAATGTCTGAACTCGTCACAAATTGATCACAAGTGCCAGCTCCCAGGTGGCAGCAGCAGGAGCTGTGGGGATGCAGGTCCTGGTGCTGGCATCCCCAGCCAGGGCTGCGAGATGCTGCCAGCAGCCAGGGGCATGGCCCAGGGGCTGCCCAGCTCCCAGTGTGGGCAATGGCAATCCCACAGCCATCCTGGCCCATTTTCAAGAGAAAAAAATTGGGGTAGGGATACAGGTCCATACAAAACGTCATGGCCCTGTTTCTGATTGCAGAGTATCCATGTTCTTCGTCCAAGGTATTTTTAAAATACCAGTTTATTTTGACTGAAAACACATTTTTTTCTCACAATATTATTTCTTAGAAAGCATTATCTAACCACAGTGAAACTTTCTTGTTCCTTGTGTCCTGCTTGCTGTGTTCTGTTTCACTTTTCTGGTGTAACAGGCAATCAGTCCTCCCAAATGCCAGTATTACTGTTTTATAAAATTAAAAGCCCATCTAAAGCAGAAACCTGAAGCTCAAGGGTGAGGGGCAAGGAGAGATTATTGCTAAGAAGAGCAAAACTAGGGGATAAAATGTCTAGCTTTTGAAAAGTCCTTTCTTAATGGCAGAGTTCTCTGTCTGCAGATGACAGAATAAATTAAAAAATATTTCTGCCAGCTTTACAGATACTGCAAGAAAATCTAAGGTTGCCTAATGGACTGGAATATAATCTCCATGTTTTCAGTTTCCTCCATTTTACCCAAATCATTCACTCCAATAATTAAAGGATAATGAGCCGAACAGTTTTCCCCTATATAACCAGCCCTCTGTGGGTAGAAATTCAAATAATAATTAAAAAAAAAAAGAAAAAGAATCTTGTCTGGTGAACATGCCTGCAGATAATAGGAATATCCTTCACTTCCCCTCTCCTGGGGCTGAGGCTGCCATCCATCAGTCAGAGCCATGCCAGGGGATGCTATTAGGGACCCGTGGAGGGCCTGGGCGCAGGACGATCCATCACAGCCCACGCTCGCAGGACAGTTGCAGTCACTCTTCTAGGAGATGGGTTCGTATGCATCCGTGTAGAGCCCTCCATTGATTAGGCAGGAAGACAAATGGGCTAGCGATAATTACAGTACTTCTTCAACTTTTGTTGACCTTTTCCCTGGTACCATCACCTCTTGGACACACTACCTTTCCCAGCCTGTGATGGAGACCAGGGAAAGGTAGCTAAGGAGCTGCAGTGCAGGGGAGGATTTTTTCAGAAAAAAATTACATTTTGTTGCATTTTTAAAAACCTGGTTGAAAACCCGCAGCCGTTCAATCAGAAAAATATCCCTAAACCTTTATGCTCAAAGGCAGATGGATGGAATCACCCCATCCAGCTGCAAGCATTTCCCCAGGGTTCCCAAGACAACAACCATGACCCTTTGCTCCCTGTCCCCAGTGAGGACATGTAGATGCCACCAGCCTGTTCCCAATGGGGACACACAGATGCCAGCAGCAGGTGATCCAGTCAGCCACAGCGATGCTCTGCCCTGAGCCCTGCTTTCTCCTTCAATGATCTGAGTTTCTTTGCACACCTTATTGACAAGGGCTGGGCTTTCACAGGAGCTGGGTTTTGAGAAGTGGCTTGTGTCATAAAAGTGTCACTGAAGACAAATCAACATATGACAGCGTTACGGGGGAAAAGCCTCATTTTTTTGCTTTTCTCCTAAAAACTGCCCAATGTCCGTCCCCTCCTTTGACCACAGCCTGCTGCCCATGGCCGTGGTGGCATCAATAAATTAGTTACGAGTTTTTCCAACCAGCAAACTTTTTCTTTTCTTTTCTTTTCTTTTCTTTTCTTTTCTTTTCTTTTCTTTTCTTTCCTTTCCTTTCCTTTCCTTTCCTTTCCTTTCCTTTCCTTTCCTTTCCTTTCCTTTCCTTTCCTTTCCTTTCCTTTCCTTTCCTTTCCTTTCCTTTTTTTTCTGTAGGAACACAGCAGTATCTAACAGCTTTCCATGCTGGAGTTTGGGAGCTTTTCAGAGCCATCAAATATTTATTTCCTTTTTTTTTTTTCCATTAAGTCTTAATTCTCAATATTTTATAAGAAGTTAAATTATCCAGGAGAACTGAGCTTTCATTTTTGGGGGGAGAAAAAAGAAAATACAACAAAAAGCATTTGCCCAATTAGAAAATGACCATCAAGCACAGTGTGCAGAGAACATTTCTAAAGCAAAGAACTTACTTAAATATATTTAACCCTGGAGTGCTCCTTTTCTCCTTCAAAGAGGATCAGTTTTAAGAATGGAGAGCACATAGAGATTCACTTACACTCCTTTATGTTTTGTCCCAGAAGTAAAGCTGTGACCCTGCAAGGAGAGAGGTGCCAGAGCATCTCTGCTCCTGTCCCGTATCCTGTGGAGCAGGAGTGGGAGAAAGAGCCTGAATGAGTGAAAACAGGGCCATGTTTCATCAGAACCAAGCCACACACGGAAGTGTAAGAATATGAAAAATGATTCTAGGTGCTTTCTCATAGGAGGAACCAGTTTGGCCAGCACACGGGGCGATAATGCTGAGCTGCCGTTTGCTTGGGCAGAGATTCTGACTGCAGGAAAAGGGCAGAGGCGAGGTGGCCCTCTGCTGTGTGGTGCTTAGGGGACAGCAAATGAGTGGTGACATGGGTGGGAGGATTCAGCAGTGTCAATGGTGTCACCTCTGTGGAAGTGCCCTGATTTGTGTCCCTGCTCCCCAGCCTGAGCTGCAGGGAGGGACACCCAGCACAGGCGTGTGCCAGACCCTGCGTCACCACACAACAATTTCTCCCACGTCCCACTTCTGAGCTGGGACTCACCAGCCTCCCTGCTGACCCACGCAGGGCAGAGCTGTGCCTCGATGTGTCACCTCTTTGTCCCCACGGATGCTGCCTCCTGCTTGCTGGTCAGAGCCTGGCAGGGAGTGGTGCTCAGCACGCTGATGGCCGATGGACGCTGCTGTGACATTGCCTGGTGGGATGGAAACCATCCTCGTTAATGGCACACAGTTAAAGGTTATTAATTCTGAGCTCACTTGTAGATCCAATTAAACTGTTTTCCTGTCCAAGAGGCAAAGCTGGGTTGGATGTACGGAGCTGGGACTCATCCTTCCCTCTGAGGAACCAGGCACCACCCCCTGACACTATCTCCATCCCCACCCCCTCTTCATCCTCCCGTTTGGGAAATCATTTGCATTCTTCCTCTGAAAGCATTAATTGAGAGGAGAACAAACGGAGTCCCTGGCAATTTGAGCAAGCCTCATTACTGCCCGAGGGCTTGTTTGGAACCAGCAGCCTCGAAACAACAATCATAGCGCCCTGGCCCAGCACCAAAACTGTGCTGGGAGGGCTGGTGGGAGAGATGGGGGTTTTGTTCTCTGGGGGCCAGTTGTGCACCTCTAATGACAGTGCCCCAGCCAGCTCCCAGCCCATGGCTGCACGGCCCTGTGTGCTCCCCCCCATTACCCGCCCGTAGGAGGAGATCCCCGGCAGCACTGAGTCCCAGACAATGTCACACTGCTGGGGCCGGGGACCTCCCGCAGCAGGAGATGCCGCTTGCAATTAGGACGCAGTCGTTTGCTGCCTCGCCTGACTTTGCCCCGGCTGCAGAAGAGCAAAGAGGGAGCAAAGCTCTCAGCAGAGAGAGCTGGTGTTCCTCCTGCTCCAATGGCCTTGTGTTGTGCCAGGGGGGTTAGGCTGGGTGTTGGGAAGAATCATGGAGAGGGTGGTCAGGCTCTGGAAGGGGCTGCCCAGGGCGGTGGTGGAGCCCTTGTCCCTGAGGCATTTAAGAGATGTATGGATGTGGCACTGAGGGACATGGCTTAGTGGTGGCACTCAGTCAGACTGACGGTTGGACTTGGCCATCTTGAAGGCCTTTCCCACCCTAAGTCTTCCCATGACTCCGCGCTGCTCTGTGCAGAAGGGCAGGATGCTGCTGGGGCCCTGGAGGCTGTGCAGCTCCCAGCCGGGCTCTGCAGCAGCTTCTGCAGCTTTCCCCATGCTCTCCCTCCTTCCAGCTCCAGCTGCTTGTTCTTCTCATTTCTCTTCCTTTTGTCCCCAAAGTCACATTTTCATCTACCTTTGCATTTATGGGATTGGATGATCTCACTCAGCTTCAAGTGTTAGATGTCCTAGTGAGGCATGCAGGCCTGTGATGGGAGACAGGAGGGTAAGACACCTAAAGACACGCCTGCTTTTCCCCATTGCCTCTATGGAGATCAGCCATTGACTTTCCTCCTGTCCTCCTTATCTCACTGCCTTAAGTTGCTGTATCACCCTATACTGACTGGGAATTCTGCAATGGATGAGAAACACATAAGGAAAGAGAAAGGTTTTTTGCAGCAGCATCCAAGGCTGCCTGGACCCAGAGGCTTTGCTTGCAGCTCCCCTCCACTTCCTGCCAACCCCTGAGAGAGAGCTGGTGGGGAAAGAAGCAGCCAGAAAGCAGCAGAAGGGCTGAGGCTGCTGGCGGTTTCCCCTGCTGCTGGACCAGCTCTGGGGGACGATCACTGAATTCCTAAGTAGCTCAGGGATATCTCTGTTAGAGGTAAGAGCAATCATTTCAGCAGCTTGTGTTGTGTTTGATGGAAGAGCAGCGTGCAAGAGCAAAGTGTGCCTGGTGTGCCTGGGGACAGTGACTTTGTAGCCTGGGCTGTGTGCAGCTCAAGCTGACACAGTTCCCATGCAAGTGCCCAGCTGATATCAAGTGGTTCTCAAGCAGCCTAATTGTATCTGTTTTCTCTAAACATTTACAACCAACAAAATGTGCATGTGTACGTTCAGCTGAGGGCCACGGAGAAAAGCAGCAGCTGCTCCCCACATCCCCTCTGCAGCTTGTATACACCGCAGTGCTTTTTAAAGCATCTATTTACATTTTCATTTTGGATCCCTCTTCACTTCCTGAGCAGATTTGGCCAAATCCAGCACTAGTGCAAAGAGGTTGTATTGCCCCAGCATCAGCACAGTTGCACTTTGTTTGCTCTTTCCATAATGCACACCTGGGTCTCCTCCATTGCTTGCCCTCATGGAACCAGACGCTGCTGCTCTGCAGCCTTCCTGGGGCACACAGACCATGGTCTGTGCTGGAGGACCCCATGCAACCAAGCACTGCCATGCTACAGGAGCTGGGGCATGGTGCAGGGAGACAGGAGCCTGCAGCTGGGTGCTCGTGTTGGCTGCATGGGGGACAGAGCCACGACGGAAGGGCTGGAGGATGCTGTATGGCTTTCAGCTCAGCTCAGCTCTCGTTGGCTGCTTTGGGGAAGTGATGGAGGAGCCGCTCACCTTAGGATGTGACAGAGGGAAGTGCCATCCAGCTCCGTGTTGAGCCTTTGGCCCTGGAGAGCCATATTTCTATCAGACGGCATATGATAATTTCAGGCTTTCACTGCTTAATGCTGTCTCAGAGCAGAACAAATCACATCTCATCACCTGCTAACTGCTCTTTTGGATGAGGTCTCATTGCCCAGAGAAGCAATTTTACCAATCTGTTACAAGAAGGAGGATAAAGAAAGACAACAGCGAGGCTCTGCTGGGACAGAGCTCACCCCATGGCACAACCTCTGCTTCCCTCCAGGCAGGCACTGGGTTTTGAGGTGTTCGCCTGCCATAACTCAACTGCCCAAGCCCTTCTCCAGCACTTACACTGTGGATTAAACTCCCTCTGAAAGGCAAAATCAAAACTCATCAGTGTGGATTGCTGGGAGCTGTAGATGCTGTCGATAAGGTGAACACTTTGTTCTTTGCAAAAAATAAGATGAGGTGTTGAGTCTATTTGGGAGCCCAGGGATCTCAGAGTTTGCTAACAACGTGCCTCCAAGCCCCAGGGAGCTGAGACACCTGGCCAGGGGAAGAGGGAAACAGCGCTCAGCTGCTGTGCCTGGTGCCTTCCCTTCTCTCTGATCTCTCCTCCACCTTTGCTTGGAGAGGATCCTGAAAGCTAAGTGCATATGTTTACAGTTTGGTTCATTCCAGATGTTTTTTCCTTTGGAAGAAAAAAAAAAAAATACCTACAACAGACAGTGAGACACTTAATGATCTTATATATTAAGGAAAAAGGCTGCTAGGGAACATATCTAAGGCCAACACCACACAGGGTGCGTTTTCAGAGCATTACACCAGGACCAGGAGAGCACCAGGACACCCTGTGCAATGGGTGAAAAAATCCCCTCTTCCCATGATCTCTTCTGCAGAGACACAGCCCCATGGACCCTGCTGTCATCCTGCTGTCACCCTGCGGAATTGCAAGGGGCTGCTCCCCCCTCCCCAAACCCCGCCATTCGCTTGCATTATCTGGTGCAGCACAGCGGGTCTCTCGCACGCTTGGTCACCTTAATGGCTCCTCAACAGGAGAGACCTAATTAAATTAGCAGCTTCAAAAACAAACTTGGAGATGGGGAGAAAATAGATCTGGTGTGTTAAACATAAAAAGTCCATCACTTAATAGTGACATTAACAAATGATGTTCATTACTTATTTTCCAAATGACCAAGCCTGATCTCTGATGGAGATGTAGGGAATCCCAGTAATTCCCTTTTAATCATTTCCCTTTGCATGATGGAAGATGAGAGCTGCTCGCCGGTAACAGGGCCCCGTGCTGCCGAGGAGGTGCAATCCTTTATGGAAGATGAGTGGGGGTTTGTCTTGGTGCAGCATCAATAGGAGCAGAGACCAAGATGGAGGGGGAGCGGAGAGCAGCGGTGCTTGAATCAGAGCGCAGGTTTTAGTTCACAGGCTCAGAAATCCTCTGCTTTGCTTTGCTCCCATGTGGCATCACCTCCAAAAAGGACATGAAGATCTGAGTGGGGCAGAACAGTGTAGCTTCATAGCAGTTAACAGCAAGAGACCAAAAAGCTACATTGCTTTTTAATTTACCCCCCTGGTCATCCATCCTTTGTGTGCCCGCATGAATCTGCGATGACCCCCCAAAACCCAGAGCCTGTTTATATTGGTGTTGCTCACTCCCGTGTGCCCACGCTGGCTGCCTCCTCCTGGCTGCACCTCTATGGGCTGTGCTGCACACCCCACATCAGACCCTGTTCATCTCTGGAATTCACAGATAAACTTTGCAAAAGGGAAAAAGGAGATGGGAACTCAGATGCTGATGACAGTGCCGCACTTTGCTGCTGTTTGACGCAGAGATGCGCGTCTATTGTTGCACATCTGTAGTTGCTTTAACTTCTTGTTGCTCGTCTTTTGAAGCTGCCATCCCTTGGCTTTGTTCCATATGCAGAAATGTTTGTGGCTGATTCAGTGACTGCAGAGGTGTTTGCTTTTGTAAGCAGATGTGCTCTCAGGAGAACACGTGTGTGCTGTGTGTGGGCTGGGCCAGCACACGCCGTACCAGCACAGCGCTGGTACAGCACAGCTCCGTGCTGCTGCCAGCGTGGGGCTGCACTGTATGTGCAGGGAGCAGGGACTGAGCCCCATGGGGGGATCCCCATCACTGCCCCACACTCCCCATTGCTGATCTCATCCTGCTGCTGTGGGGGAATGCTCCTCTGCTCCACTCGGGTGAGATGGAGTTTGATGCTCCCAGTGAACATAGGTGTGCATGGGTGTGGACTGACTGCAGCCCCATTCCCTGCTCCCCTGCGCTGCTTGGGGGGAGGTAGAAGAGGGCGGATGGGAGAAAGGTGCTTTTAGTTTGATTTTAGTTTCTCACTGTCTGTTCAGGCTGGATATTAGGAAAAATTTATTCTCAGAAAGCGTGGCCAAGTGTTGGCACAGGCTGCCCAGGGAGTGGTGGAGTCACCAGCCCTTGAGGTGTTCAAGAAAAGGGCAGATGTGGCACTGAGGGACACGGTTTAGTGGCATGGTGGGGATGGGTTGATGGTTGGACTAGATGATCTTAGTGGTCTTTCCAACCTTAATGACTCTGTGTTTCTGTGACTCTGTGTTAGTGATAGGCAACACATTACATTAATCTCCCTACACTGAGTCTGTTTCGCCCGTGACAGTAACTGATGAGTGAACTCCTTGTTCTCCTCTCAACTCCTGAGCCACTTTGCATCACATTTTCTCCCCCAGTTCTGTAGAGGATGGGAAGTGAGAGAGTAAAGGGCCGGAGCTCAGCTGCCCACGGGGCTGAAACCACCACATGTAGGCAATGTGCTTTGCTCAGATGCAGGAAAACTGATATTGCCAAAACCTTCCAGCTCCCCTGTGCAGGACTCAGCACGGGGTGCGCGTTCTGGTCTGGGTGCCCATCCCCTTAAATGTTATGGGTACACAGCCTCCCAATTCAGTGCATCAAGGCTGCATTTGGCTTTGCAGCAATGAAGTGGGAGTGCTGGCAGAGCCTCCTGGTGTGCCATTCTGGCTCAGCTGTGCTTCATGCTTCAGAGTTTGCTTTGTGGTGTAATAGAATTCCCCTTGTGATCTGCTGCCAGATGTGCACCCCTGCTTCCTCCAGGCACATCCACTTATCGCTGCTGTACAGCAGAGAAACTGAGGCACTGCCCTGGCAAACCCAGGGTGCCCAACACACCGCTCCCCTGTTAGCATCTCCAGTGCCAGCCACCAACCACTCCTTCCTGCAGGGACCCAAAATGAAGGGAGCCCAGCTGGGCTCCCTCCAAAGGAGACATGCCCATGGTGTGCTGGGGCTGTCAGGAGCAGGGATGCAGGTACCTCAGTTTCCTTCCAGGACTCAGAGTCATGCCAGATGAACCCTGAAGCTCCCTAAACGCACTGAGTTCCCTATGGAGAAGACGACGCTGTGAAGTGACCCTAAAGATGAGCAAGCTGGGGCTAGCAGCCCTCCAGCTGCTGCTCCTGCTGTCCCCATGCAAGGAGAGGCTGTCCCAGGGCAGCAGCCACTCATGGGCTTTGTGCTGGGATCCCCATCCCAGCCTCGAGGTTGGGGTCATGCTGCACTGGAGCTGGCTGCGAGCAGAGCACTTTCTGCTCCGAGCCCAAGTTGGTTTAGGTTTCAGAAGCAATGCATAAACATTCCCAGTGGAGGCACTTCTTCCGAGGGCTAGGCCAAGTGGGGCTTCCTCCTTCGTGTTTATGGGAAAGCATTTTGTTTAGACTGAAAAACAAACGAGCAGTTCCCTGCATTTCTCCCCAGCACGTCCCAGCCAGCTCACAGGCCCCAGGGACGGGAGATTTAGCACAAACTCAGGCAAAAATTGCATTAAAAGTCCCCTGTTAAGACATCGGCAGTGTGGGACATGGGCTGGCTCAGGAGCTGGGCGAGGGCAGGAGGCACCATCCGCAATGCAGCCTGCAGAGCTGGGTTTGTCCTGGGACCGTGACAGGTAAGTACTAGAAAAGAGGCGGTGTTCTGGATTTTGCTTTTCAGGGCTACCACTAGGTTGAGCATTCACCTCTGTATGAACACCAGCAGTAGACTTTACACCCAAGAAGTACCACTCAAAATCGGCTGTGAGAGTTAACTGGCGTCTACACCTCTGAACAGGGGGAGTTTCCCCAGGGGTTGAAAAAGTTCTGTCCGAGCCTTTCATGGAGTTATTATTTCTTTGATTAAAAGGGGAGTAAAAGGGATGAAAACCTCCAAGAACAGCTGGTAATTTTTACTCTTTCTTTATAGCAAACTCTGGCCAAAATCTGGCTGCTGGCAAGCGCAGACTCCAGCCTTCCCAGCTCACTGGAATTTTTCAGCTGCTGTGAAACATTTCCCAAGTTCATGACAGCATCGGTTGAGGCAGGGATGGGGTGGCCAGGTGGGTGTTTCTGCCCCATCCTGGTGCCTGGCTGAGGATGGTGAGGGTGACTGGAGAAACACCCAGCCTTGCACAGAGCTGGGCTCCACAGTCATGCTCTGAGGGGTTGAGTTTTCCTTCTGGGGACAGTTGGAGGAACATCTTCTTATCTCATGTTGGCTTTGTCCAGCTTGCTCCTTGATTTGAACCCAATACCACAGCCATGCCATCACTGACCTCAATGTATTCGCTCTCAGTCTCATGAATGCCAGCGCTGTGGTGTCCCACCTGCAGATTTCTGAGGGCTTTGCACAGCAGGTCGATGAGGATGGTTATCCCCATGTGCTGAGAAGTGCTTGCCCATCAGAGGCACCATCAGCCATCGGGGCTGATGGATGGCCACCCCCACGGACCTGCTGGGAAGAGTGGTCCTTCACCTCCAACGGCGTTCTGATTTGACTCCAGCTGCTCCCAAAAGTCCTCTTCATGGCTGATTGATGGCTTCGGTGAGAAACAAGATGGTGGGGCTCACCTGGGTGTCTGCAGTGATCACATTTCCACCGCCAGGACTGGCACTGAGGGAGAAGGTGACAAGTGACAGCATGAGGAACAATCTCACCTCTGTTTCTGATTAAGCCAAAATCCCAGAACAGAGGCATGAGCAGACCTAGCTGCTAGCACTAGCTGCTGTCAGTCTTACAGATTGACAGCTCACCCTGCTACAGGGATCCAGCAGCTCCCACCTCCAAGTCCGTAAACCCGTTACATCCTCCTCAAAATTCACCCACAGAGTGAAGTGAGCCCACTGCTGCCTGGTGGCACTTCGGGCATCCATGGGAAGGAGGCAGCGCAGGGGTTAAGGCTCTTGGCAGCAATTCAGTTGTGCGATGCAATAAAATATTTTATGACATTTTTACAATATTGTGCAATGGGATTTTGAGCCCTCAAAAGAAAACAGTATGTAAAAGTGAGATGCAGCCGAGTGGAGCACACACCCCAGGCATGAGCTGCTCTCCTTTCCTCCCCTCCCTGCCCTTCTCCCACTGCCCTTGGTGCAGTCAGGAGCTCGCTCCTGCCCCACACAGCCCGGCACTTCCCAGCACATCTGCACTGATTTTATGTGCGTGCCACATACTTCCATGGTGAGCGCATAGTACATGTTGCTACAAACAGCCCCAATAAATGGGGGAGCCAAGTGTGCCTAAATATTACAGCATATTAAACACCTTATAGCCTGATCCATAACTTTGTAATTGGTATAAAAATAACAAGATCTGTCTTTAAAAGGGATTCCAGTGTTGTTGTTGTCCATTTGCTGCGTGACACCATGGCTCAAGACACCAGTGGCCAGGCAAGCTTGTGGTGAGGAGCGAAAATTGTTTAGGTCACTAAGTCAGCGGGTGTTGAATGCCCAAAATTAATTCAAGTGATTCTGAATCAAGGAAAAATGTAATCATCTCAAAAGGATGTGGAGACATTTCATTTAATGGTGAGATGTGGATGTAGATGTGGCACTTAGGGACATGGCTCAGTGGGCGTGGTGGTGATGGTTGGACTTGGTGATCTTAAAGGTCATTGAGGACCAACCTTAATGATTCTGTGATTCTATGGAAATGGAGGGTTGGATATTAGGAAGAGTGGCCAAGCATTGGAACAGGCTGGCCAGGGACATGGTATAGTCACTGTCCCTGGAGGTGTTCAAGAAAAGCAAGAGGAAGCAGAGGGACATGGTTTAGTGGGCATGGTTCGGATGGGTTGACAGCTGGACTTGGTGATCTTGGAGGCCTTTTCCAACCTTAACGATTTTATGGAGAAAGAGAGGATGTCTAAAGCAAGCATCAAAGTTCATCAAAAATAAAGCTTATCCCAGAGGTTCTCCACAACCACATGGAGGTGACCCCTGTTGAAGACCAAGGCTTACCCTTACAGAGCAGCTGCAGCAAAGAGCCTTCAGCAGATGTGAATTGTCGTCTAGATGCGATGAGCGCAGTTGTACCCGTCATGTCACCGTTAGTCCTTGTAGGAGCCCGTGTAAGTTGGAAGCTCAGATTGTCCCTGAGCTGCCACTGAGGCTGTGAATGTCCTGGGGAGGTGGCACTGTCCTGGAGACAGGACACGGGATGGCATCCATGTGGCCAGGACCAGCAGGGTCATTTTGACAAGCTCCTGTTACTGCTCCAGCAAGGCGGCTCCCCTTTGAATGCACTGGACAGGTGGGAAATGTGTCCGCAGTCCCAAGGTGAATCTGACCAAGACTGTTCCAGACGCTCAGAGATCAGAGATCACTGTGTAATGGGTGGTGGAAGAGGAACATTCAGTTCCCCTGTGCATGCACTTCCCTCCCTGGTCCAGCCCTTCTGGTACCAACGTGGGATAGGAATGTACTTTTTAACTGAGGCAATGATTAGGTTCTTCTGTAATCACTTTATTCCAGGAACCGATGTTCTAAGAAAAATCCCAGTTATCACAAGGCTTGGCATAAAATCGTACAAATTGGCAACACTACATTTGGAGTGAGGCAAGTTGAGAAAAGCCTAATCCAATCTCATGCTTTGGAGGAGCAGCAGAACAGCAGCAGCCTGCAGGGCTGGTGAGGACAGGAGTGCTGTGCCATAGGGATGTTCCGGGACTCTCTGTAGGGCACAGGAGGAATCCCAGAATCTGAACTTCTGAAAACAGAGAGATCCAACATCACGGCTTATTTGTTTGATCAAACAGAACAAATCCCTCGCTCTGATCCTGCTGATGACTCTAAATTGCTTTAACCATTGTTAAATGAACCACACAATACATTCTCAATGTAAGCAATTTTTTTTTTCTTTTTAACAGCTCTTTGGCTTGACTTCAGTAGGCATTTCATCTCCTTTGGAAGGCCCTGCTGAGAAATTCGTGTCTGTGAGGACTCACCTGAACTGGTTTTGTTCTTTTGTTTCCACCCATCGACTATTAGCTTGGGTTTTATTACATGGCTCCAGCTATGCCCAGAGCTTTCTTGTGTTCAGAAGGGTGCAATTACAGACTAATTAGGCAAGAGGCAGAAGGTCAATCCGCACAGGGTCAGCTGCCGAATTGAGGCTGGACACGAGCCATCTGGCCCTTCCCAAAACGGGATCCCCTCAGCTCCCACAGAGAGCCCTCGTGCTGCAGCCATGGGATGGGGCTGCCCCAAGGGGAAGTGTTCTCACCCAATCCATAAATCCCTGTTAAACAACCTAAAGGAAACAAGAAAACCCTTTGGCTTGAGAGGAAGGAAAGAGATTTTGCAAGTGAGGACAGAGGGAAAATTTTGTCTCCTCTGAAGCAGCTGTGACTCCACCACTGTGCACATCCACACTCGTACCAAGGAAGCACTACACTGAGTGTCCCTTCAGCTCAGGAAATCCCACGGAGTGGGAAACCCTTCCCATACCACTGCAGATTTACCCAGGTCGCCCTCCAGCATCTCACAGAGTGCCCACCACCACCTCTCAGCCCATCTTCTTGCTCTGGGCTTCCTCCACGTGAGACTTTTGGTGCCCCAGCGTGGGATCCCAGAGCACCAGCAGATCACCTTGAGCACTTCTTCCAGGGACTCTGCAAAGCACCTGCTGCTGGCAGCGGCCGTCCCAGGAGAGCTGGAGGGTGCCTGGCCAGCTGCTATCAGTGGCATCACCACTTGGATTACATCAGTTCTTGTGACATTGCCCAACTGAAACCCTGCTCCCCAAGGGAGGCCCAGCTTAATTGAGTGTGGTTATTAATATTGTATTATCAGCAGCCAGATGGTCCAGAGACAGGCAGTTTTTATACATTTTACTGATGTCCTTCAGCGGAAAATTATTTCCACTTATCTTTCGTCCTCACACACTTGAGGTAGAAGGAAGTGTTAACAGCAGCACTCTCCACTGTGAGCAGTTACCACGAGGAAGTGCCTGGCTGGAGAGCCTGGCATGGGAAGGGGTCTGCATGGAGGCTAATTAAAATAAACAGGGGATGGGAGGTGGTGGTGGGTCCTTCCCACCAAGCCTGGAACATCCAGGGTGACTTTATTTCTTTGTTCTTTTTTTTTTTTCACTTTTCCCGACTTTGTGACTAGAAGAGCTCTCAGAGGTAGGTTCTCAAAACACAACCCCAAAGGGCAATGCCAAAGGCTATCAGGCAAAGCTTCCGCAGGCAGACAGATGGACCCGCACAGCTCCCTGGGTTGGTCAAAGCCTAAAATATGTGCATAACAGAGATAAGGAGCAAGGGGAAGAGCATCCCTAACAATGCAGTTCTAGCAAGAAAAGTGGCTATGGAGAGAAGCCCCAGGGAGGATTTTAACCAAAGGATTTTCTGGCCCCCAGGGGAGAGCCAGTCCAAAGGTCTGGAGCCGGGTGCCTCTTCATAGCTCACTTCACTTGGTCTTAGCTCCAACATTACTACTTTGTTCCTCTCCCTTGAGATCACAAATGATGGTGCAGCCAAACAGAAATCCCTGGGCTTCATTCTGCTGGGGAAACAGCTCCAGGCTGCTTTACATGTCATGGAGTTTTCCAGGGCTCATCCTGCTAAACAGCCCCTCTCCAAGTTCAGCTGTCAGTCTGCACTTGGCATGATGGACAGGACACCAAGGAGAAGGCAAGAGGCCTCTGGAGAGGTTTTGAGCAGACACTGGGTAACTGACAAAGCCAACGAGCTGTAGGGTGAGCTCTGGATCCTTGTGAGCACTGGGGGTCCCAAGTGTCACATCATCCCCGGTGACATGGGGACAGCAGTGCAGCTGCTGGGCAGTAACTGGTGCGGAAAAAATACGTGGTACCACATGGTACCTGAGGAATTTGTGGAGAGCAGAAGTGAAATTCCCATTTCAGGCATGGATTTAGGTGCAAATTGCTGGCTGCAGAGAAAGCCTAGAGCAGGAGATACCTATTTAGGGGTCTCATGAATGAAGTGAGCTGAATCCTCTCTGAGTAGCAGTGCCCAGACCACCACTGGGGTGATGGATGATTTGGGACATTTTGAGATTTGCTGTACAAACACTTGCTCCATGCCCAGCCAGGTGACTTGGCCCAGCTCAAGGGAGATGCAACACCTCTGCGGCTTCTCACGGTCCGGTGGTGGGTCTGGTTCCCAACGGGACCAACCGCCCCATCACACACCACGTACCACCAGAGATAGTCCTTGCTGAGAAGGGAACTTTTCTTTATTTTCTTTACATTTTGTTTATTTTCCCACTGATTCACCAGCGGGGCTCGGCTGGTGCTGCACTCCTGCAGCAGTGTGCGCTCCCTGGGCCGGCCGCTCACCAGGAACATCATCAGCAAAATAGCAAACAGATGTCATCCAAGATCATTCATAAATATTTCATAGCAGCCTGCGAGCCACCCGGTGAAAGACAGAGCCCTCAGCCCCAGGTCTGAGCTTATTACTGAGCACCACCAAACGCTTCTAATTGGGTCAGCGGTGATGCCAATATTATTGACAGCAACAGAGAGAACAGCCCGCTGCGGTCATTCCCTTTGCTGTGGGTACCCATGCTAATAAAATGGAAATTGGAGGTGATGGATAAGACTTTGTGGAGAGCCTCTTCTTATTATTAGATTAGCACAGAAACATGAGCAAATAGGGCGAGGTGAGGAGGCAAGGGGAAGCCTGCGAGGACGAGCAAGGGAGTGCCAAGGGAGCAGAGGAGCAGGAGCTGCTCAGCACTGAGGCACTCAGCAGCTTCAGGCAGCTGCACCCAAGCAGGAGCCACAGAGGGATAAGGGTACAGGAGGACGTTCCAGAAATCCAAGCCATTCACTCTTGGTTGAGGTTGCATCAGGAGATGGAGGGAGAAGGCAGCCACAAGCCTGACTGCTGCAGGTGCTCTGACAATCCCACACCATGAACGGGGCATGTTCCCAAATGACTGACACTGCAACCAGAGCAAAAACCTCATTTTCACAGCAACAAAGATCTCACCACAGATGGGGGAAATGAAATGGACCAGGAGAGGGTGCAGGGCTGGAAAAGACTTTTGATCTCTGTTCCCAGTTCTGCCGTGTTTGCTCCACGCCGGTTACTCCCCAGCAGCTGCAGTGCTGTCCCCGTGTCACCAGGGATGATGTGACACTTGATTTGTTGCTGTTTGCAGAGCATTTTGAGGTCTTTGCTTGAAAGGAGCTTTTATTAAAGTTCCTGCTTGCTAAGAACTGCCTAGGACTAATAAACATGGTTTAAGGAAAGTAATTTGGGGACATGACAGCAGCTCGGCTGTGTGTGCTTTTGGGTGCGTAATCGTGTGCGTGTGTGAGTGCATGCAGTTCGCACATTCTCCAGAGATCCCCCATTTATTTGGAGGCAAAAGACTCCCATGTGAACATAAGTCTTGCTATGGCAATATTTTATATGCATGTTTTAATCCTCTCTCTAAGCAGCCCGTTTATTAAAACTCGGCAAGTTTCAATTTTTGAAGCCGGTTTCTTGAGCTGTCATTATCCTCCTGCTGGAGCAGATTAGCGGATTGCTAGGAGGATGCAATTTGAGCTCAATTAATTCTGCTTCAAGTCCCAATTCAGAGCTGCTAAATAGCTCTCAAAGCCTCCCATCAGGATCCCAGCACTCCTCTCCTGAAGAATTCAGCTCTGGGAGCGCATTGCTGCAGGATTTCTGCTGCCACTGCCCCCCATCAGCCCCATGGCACCCGTGGGCACAGCCCATCTCTGCACCATTGCTCTCCCTTCCAAGAGGGCTTTGGACTTTCTGCTGGGTCCCTCTAAAGCATCGTGTGCGTGGGTAGCCAAGCTGACTTTGCAAAATACCAGCCCCGGCGTTTGAGCTCTCTGAATGCCTTTTGTTAGAGCAGTTCAAGCATTGGAGCAATCATTTTCATGTCTGCTTGAGTGCGGTAATGAGAGGGAATGGCAGAGTAAAGGAGATAAAATGTAAAGCAGTGAAATAAAAATAGTTGGTTCGCAAGCCAGGGTGGTTTTATTTGCTTTGGGTAAGGCTTGCCTCGGCTGTCATAAGCAGGATTAAGCCAGAGCCTTCATTTAACCTGCTGGGCCCAGAGCTGCAAATCCTCACTGGTGTGGCCAGGTCTGGGCGGGTGGGAGCTGGGCTCCCAGGCTGAGTCACTTTGTGAGGACAGCCACAGTTCTTCTGCTGGGCAGGAATCATCCTTCCTTCACCTCCCTCTTCCAAACCCATACCGTGGGGCCTGGCCCCAAGGCAGCCCGGATCACTGTTGGTCTTGACCTGGTTTACAAACAGGTATCAGCCCGTTCCCTTCCTTCCCGGCCTTCCTCTCTCTTCCTTCCTTGCTCTCCCTCTTGTGCTCACAGGCACACACTGCACGCCCTCCTCCTGCTGCCAGCCAGCTCCATCACCCCCAGCCCACCCCATTTCCTTACAGCTCTGTGACCCACCAGCCTCCCCTCTGCCAGGTCTGCCTCACCGGGAGCTCGAGAGCAGCGGGTGCCAGGAGGCCACCCAGGGCACTGCCACAAACACAGAGCTGGTGGCTCTTGTCACTGCTTTTACTGCTTTTCTTTTGAGACAAGAAGGGTTTCTGAAACACAGAGCACCTGAAAGAGGAAAGATTGGGGCAGGTGGGGCCATCCTCCCAGGCAGGGGCTGCCCTGCACGGTGTGCTCACAGCAGCTGTGCACAGGGGGTGAAGCCCTGTGACAGCTGCACACACATCACCCACAGCCTCCCCTCACCAAATGCCTGAGCTGCAACACCACAAAAGAGCCCAACTCACCAGGTGGGAGCACAGGGAAATGCCCACGTTCCTGGGGAAGGTCTGGTCCAGCTGCATCGCTGCGAGCACAGAGCTGCAAAGCAGGCACAGCCCTGGTGCTGGTGCCACCACTCACACCCCAACAGCACGCACGGGAGCCTCTGGAGCTCACGCATGAGCCTTCCTGAACCCGCATCTCCAATGCAAGGCAGCAAATGTGGCTCACTGCAATCTGTCAACTTCAAAGGGATTCCTGCCGGACACCTGGCCCGTGGGCAGCAGCCTGAGAAAACACTGCGTCCCCAAAGGTCAGCACGTGGCACAACAGAGACCCGGCCAGGAGTGAAGGGCACAGCTGAGGGCACTGCAGGGTGACCCCGCCATGGGCACAGGTGCTGCACACCAGGGATTCCCCATCCCAAATGCCTCCGCTGTCCCCTGTGCACTTTTTCATCCCTCTTCACATGTTGCAGCGTTGCCTGTCCCACGTCTCCAGTCAGACACACAGCTGGATGTTCAGCTTTCTTGATGCTGTCCATCATTCGTGGTCACGTTATGGTGCAGGAGTGCTCACACAGGTGTAGGATAGTCCCTGGGAATTGGCTCTGTCCCCACGATCTGCCCTGCAGAGATGACACCTGTGCAGGGAAACCTGCCCCAGCCTCCAGGCCCTGCAGCACAAGCCCTGCTCCATGCCTCTGCTCAGTTCTCACACAGCCACACCAGCAGCCATGGTGCAGAACTCTGAGCCCCATCTCCATGTCCTGCTCCACTGCTCTCAGGCTCACAGAGATGCTCCCCAAATCCCTGCGGATGGGCAGGCACCAGGCTGCCTGCATCCCCTGTCCTGCCCTGTCCCCGGGGCAGCAGTGGGGCTCTGCTGGGCCAGGGCAGGGTTTGGGCTCCCAGCACTGCGGTATTGGCTCTGCAGCTGCTGTTAATACCAGTGTGGGTTTGCAGAGCCCCTGCATGCTGCTGAAATGCCCTTTCCCAAAGCCAGCACAGGCTGGGGTGGGCACAAAGGCCCTCCCAGTCCTCTCCCAATGGCAGGAATCAGCCCCTTCTGCTCGCCAGGACCTTGCTGTAGCTGGGGGTGCTCTGTGCCTATTGACCAGGGGAGCTGGATCGATAGCAACCTCTATTGCCTTCATGGCTGGACATCCTCCAAAACACAGCTACATGCTTGGAAGGGACCAGAGGAGGACTTTGCAGCTGGGGATCACGACCTCAGCAGATGCTGTTCTCATGGGCCACCCACCTTCCCTAGATCCCCCCAGGGGACGATTCCCAGCTCATGGGGACCGCTGCAAACTGCAGGGACAGGGCTCGGGTGCCAGCACGCAGCCATCAGCCCCACACACAGACCCAGCAAGCTGCACCCCCCAGCTCCCACCTGGGATAATCTGTCATGGAACACCATTCCCACCTTGAGGTCTTCAGGACACAGAGCTGAAGGAACCGTGTCAGCCTCGGGGCTGTGCCCCATGTCACTGCACCCAGCAGGGGCAGGGCAGGAGCCCCCAGTGTCCCCTGTGCAGCCCAGGACCTGAGAAGCTCTGCAGATGGTGGAGCCATGAACACTTCTCCACACACATTTATTTTCCAAAGGGAAAAAAAATGACTAAGGGAGGCGGAAAGGCTAATAGGAGCAGCAGCTAAACTGGGAGCGGGATCAGAGCAGCTCTTGCAGACAGAGCAGAGGGGCTTCAGCTGTTACACTCCGCTGCTGTAATTTCCAAAGCAGTTTTGCCAGCTTACACCAGCACTAAATCTTTCATCTGCCGCTCCGTCGGCCGTCCAGCAGCTCCTAATGCCCAGCCCAGCTGGAAGGAGACCAACGAGCTCCTGAAAGCAGCAGCCCTGAGCCTCCCCGCCAGCCCCAGCACTCAGAGCAGGGGCAGGGGCCGGGCTGGGGAGGGCAAGGATGTGGGGAGAGCAATGTGCAAAGATGCTTTTGGTGAGCAGGAAAACAGTGGAATAGTGGAGCTTTTGTAATAATGGGCCCTTCCTGTGAAATGGGGGCATATTTATTAAGACCTTTCCCAGTGGTGCTGAATCTCTGCAGGAGATGACCTACCAAAGGTGAAACGTCACTCCCATTTTTAAGAAAGGGAAGAAGGAGGATGCAGGGAACTACAGGCTTGTGAGCCTCACCTCTGTGCCTGCAAAGATCATGGAGCAGATCCTCCTGGAAGCTCTGTTAAGGCACATGAGGGATGAGCAGGGATCTCAGACAGCCAGCACAGCCTCACCAAGTGCCTGACCAATGTGCCTGATGGTGGAGAAACGGCATCGGTGGATGAAGGAAGGGCAACTGATGTCATCTACCTGGACTTGTGCAAGGCCTTTGGCATGGTTCCACACCACATCCTTATCTCTAAACTGGAGAGATTTGAAGGCTGGGCCATGTGATAGATAAAGAATGGGTTGGATGGTCGCAACCAGAGGGTTGTGGTGAATGGTCCAGGTGGAGGCTGTTGAGGAGCGGTGTCCCCCAGGGGTCCATCCTGGGACCGGTGCTCTTCAACATCTTTATCAATGACACAGTCAGAGGGATTGAGTGCACCCTCAGCAAGTTTGTGGATGACGCCAAGCTGAGTGGTGCAGTTGGTGTGACAGAAGGAAGGGATGCCACCCAAAGGGGCCTGGACAGGCTCAAGAAGTGGGCCCACATGAACCTAGCGAGGTTCAACAAGGCCAAGGGCAAGGTGCTGCACTCGGGTCGAGGCAATCCCAGATACGTGTGGCTGGTAACCCTGCCCACAGACAGGGGGTTGGAACTGGATGGTCTTTAGGTCCCTTCCAACCCAAGCCATTCTGATTCTGTGATTAAAATCACCGTTAAGGGTAGATCTGACCAAAGCACTGACGCACTGCCTGCCCTCGGCAAAGCCGGAAAGGGAGCACCGAAACCCTGCGGCGGGAGTGCAGAGAGCTGCCCCAGGGTGAGGAGAGGGCTGCCCTCGGTGCAGCCAACACATCCCCAGAGCCAACAGATCCCAAAAGCGGCGATTTGTTAAAGCCAAGGGGCCGTGCCTTTGTGCAGGGCCGGACATCTGGCAGTGAGGCTGCAGGGAAGGCTCCGGCCCATGGCCCACACCACACTCACGGAGCCCCCGGGCGCGATTCTCATGCAAATGGCCGGACAGCGAGAACAGATGTGAAACATTTGGTTCTGTTCTTGTTGGCTTGTAAAGAAATAATGCGACTGGAAGGGGAGAAAAAAGGGGCGAAAGTTTATAACAATGGTTCTCCCTTGGTGGCCCGAAGAGATGGAGTTTATGTCAGCCCGTGCCAAATTCATATCTTTGGGTGAATGGGACCGGCCCCATCCAGCTTTGAGGTAGGGGCAATGCACAAATATTATAAATACAGGGAAGTGTGGAAGCTGTGTCATGTCCAGCGAGGAGCCATCCATCACCTCCTCCCCATCCTGAGTTTATAAAGTGGTTTCTGACGGTGCTCAGACAGTTTACTCGGCCGCGCGGACGGGCTGGAAAAGCTGACGGCATGCTGCAAGTATGTCGCTCGCTCGCGGGGAGCCCCGCGAGGAGGTGCCCTGGCAGGTTTTGTTGATATTAGCAGACAGAAAGGAAAAATCCACCGGTGCAAAGAAGCAGGAGAGGTGAAAGCATGGTGCGGCTGTCCCCATGCAGGCTGCAAGGAGCATAGCGTGGCTGCCACTTCCCACCACCCCCTGCTCAGGATGGGGACACGAACCCAGCGGTGACACCGCATGTGACAATGCTCAACCTCCTCTGCTGGCCTTCCTACTGGCTACAGAATTTCTGCTGGGACATCCAGCAGTGTGCACGTTCAAAAATGCGCACGAGGCCCTTTAGCTGTGAACAACTGTGCAGAGAAGCCATGAACACGTGCAATGAGAAATACGCATGGCACACCCACGCGTCTGCACATGCAAACATGCAGACACCCACACCCACACACACACCCACACCCCTTCCTGCTCTCCTCTGCATGCACACAACACAAATCCTCACACACAGACAGGAGCATCCGTCCCTCTGCACTCATACATGAGGTCCTGAGCTTGGCTTTTCCTTTCTTTACCTGCGTGGAAACCCAGGACAAGCAGACAAAATGAAGGGGAACCTCAAGGCTGAGTTTTTCCCACCTTTAGTCCTTCCAGAATATTTCTGTGGATGCTCCCAGTGGGTGCAAAGCGCTCACAGCTGGACATGGAGGCCAGGAGGAAGCAATGAGGGTGGGAAGAGGGAGGCCGAGGGGCTGCAAAATAGCAGCTCTGGTTGGTGCCTGGGAGATGGGAGGCCAAGAAGAGCCATCGTTGGCTACTGATATGTTCAGCCCATCCTGCCCTCATCATCACCATGCACAGGTGACCACATCTCCCTGAGCTTGCCCAGATGAGGCTGGTAGGACAGACATGCTGGACACGTGCAGGGCAGGGCAGGCTCCCCCCACCCTGGATTCTCCCACAGTTCAGCACAGCAGCCTCCTATCGCCCAGCCCTATCCCAAAGTCTCAGTGAGTTCTTCGGGTGTGACCTCACATCGCTGCACCACAGCCATCCCCGAGCTGGCAGCATCTTGGCACCGCCTCGCAGGAGCACACGCTGTCTGCAGAGGGGATGCTCAGAATATAGGATTCAGCCCAAACTCCCAGGGTGATGTACGCAGGCCAAATTTCCCATACAAGGCAGGAATGTGCGTCTCGCCTTCGCCCTTCCAGCAGGAACTAATGCTGCTTTGCTTCCTTTTAAAGTGCTCTCTCCAGCCCAGCCAAGGCAGTACGTGGAGCTGTCACCAGCCCTGCTTTGACGGGATGTGGAGCTGCAGCCACGCTGTGCCACCATGGCTGGGGACACGCCGTGCCACCCAGCTGGGCTGGAACTGCAGCTGGGGCCAGGGGTTACTGAGGCCACTCTGGGTGCTTCTAGGGGTTGCACAGCAAGAGCAAGCTGCAATCACTGCCTCCCCTCTCACCCTCCCCTCCCACTGCTGCATGAAGCAGAAGTTATTCCTGAAAACCTGCTGCGAAGGGAGAAGCTCCTGGCCAGAAAAAAAGCCTTTGTTCCAGCCCAGCTCACGGCCTCTGGCTCTTCTGCCCAGTAACATCAATAATAAAAATTACCCTTAACTTCAGCACCCCTGGGTTAGGGTTTGCAGAGAAGCACACCCTGGTGACTGAAACCATGGCATGGGCACGGGCAGCTCCTGTCTGCACTCAGGGTCAGCCTCCATCCCACTGATGTCCCTGTGCCCATGGAGCCCATCCTGGAGCAGATTTTACCTGGGCCCAGCCCAGGTAAAATGCCAAAGTCTGACTCTCCTCCCCCAGAGCTTCTTCATTTGCCCCAAAAGCACATTTTTAGCCAGAAAAAGAAAAAGACTTTGTCAACAGTTTGAAAACAGCCTTCCTTGTGTGTTTAATATGGAAACATAAATGCAGATTTAGGGTTTAATTTTCCCTGTATTGTTTTCATTGTCTGGCTTGGCTTCTTTCATTTTTTCTTTTTTTTAAGTGGAGAACAATATTAAAAAGCCCCAAAGCCCCGGTCAGGGTTTATCATTGCCCCAAACCGCAGCCGGTCCCCACCGCACCAAACCCAGCCCAGCAAAGCACGCAGCTCACAAATAAAGCAAGGCACAAACAAAGGTAATAAAAGAGACAAGTGTCTGTTTCACAAGCACAGGAAGAGCAGCAGGAGTGTAACTACTTCATGTTCCAGCTAATATAGCTGTCTGGAGTGATGCTCCACAAGCTATACCAGGGAGCGTTTTATGGGTTTCCCTTGGAGAGCTCTTGTAAATATTGGCCTGCAGAGGCTGAGGAGCGCTGCTGGCACTGGGGAGCAGGTGATCATTTGGGTTTTCCAGCCAAGCAGAGAAAACAACAGTTTGGGGTGTTTGAATGGCACACCCCACACCATGGGCTATAGGCATGGAAATGGCAACACCCAAAGCCCAACAGGCAGCACCCAGACCCCTCTTTTGCCCTGCTCAGTGCAGCAGCAGCATCCCAAAATCCCAGCAGTGCTCCTCCCATAGGGTCGGGGCATCTCCCCGAGTGTGGTGGGAAGGGAACGGGGACCCTGCCTGTGGCATCACAGCCCCGAGCTCTTGCCCATCGCATCCAGCCTCCTCCTCTTACCGGCTCTTATTAATTCATGCTGCTGACCCGAGGCCTCCCAGATGTCCCTGCACCCACTGCCAGCTCCCTGATGGAGCTGGCCAGGTCTCCACTGGGAGGAGGTATCAGATTCGAGCAGAGGAGCAGGGGCCAGCGCCAGGCAGTGGTGCAGGATGGCTGCTCCTGCCTCTGCCAAAGCAGGACCAGGACCTCCTCTGCCCCTGCTCGTGGCTCCATTTGCTTTCTGTGGGCACCATTCAGCATCCTGCCCTGGGTCAGGTCAGTTTGCTGGGTTAGGTGAGGGCAGGCTGAAAATACTCCCTCCAAACTTTTTTTTTTTATATATGTCATGGTCTATACTTAGGTCTATATGACATTCCCTGCGGATAGTATTGTCCTTCAAAAAGAAAAAAAAAAAAAATTCTGTCCCTGTGAATCCTTCAGGGTACCTTTTCCCAGTCTTTTCCTGATCCCTTTATGCCTCCCCACCCTCAAGTGATGTGCCACAAGAGAGGGACCACAGCTCCTCTATTTAGGGATGCAGGAGCATCTGGCTGTGCCAGGCTCCGTTTGCATGCGCACTGCCCCAACAGCCTGGGTGGGACCAGAACCTCCCCAGGAAGCAGAGCACCAGGGGAGGAGCATGGGGGCTGCCCATCCTGCAGGCAAAGATTGCGTGAGCTGTCTGTGTGATGTCAGGAGGGAAAAGCCCCAGACGTTAGAGAGCTCAATGAGGGTTTGGGTACAATGGACCTCCATCGCCTCCTCCCTCTCCTGGGGGCTGCTGCCGGCCATCCCATCAGCTATTGTTGCCATTCATCCCAGATGAAGGGGCTTTTGTTGCCAGAGCCCATGCGGGGTCACGTTGCCCCTTGGTGATCGATCTGCTCCCCCTGCCCTGTCCCAAGCCCCCTCCCCACAATGGGATGTGTTCTTTGGGAGCAGCTCCTTCTCCTATCAGCACCGTTGAGCCGCGCTCGCCTCGGGCTCCCCAGTCCCTCTTCACCACACTTCCAGCTTAACCCCTGATCCCATGGGGGCTAAGGGGTCAGAAGGAAAGGGGAAAACCCAGCCACGCCGAGGGCTGAGGATCTGGGCTTGAAGCCTTTCCCTGCACATTGGAGAGGTGTGGGTCTGCACCTCCTGGTTGCCAAAAGAGCACAGTGTGGGGCCAGGACCTGGGCAGGTTGGGCTGCAAAGGGCTCTGGTGCTGGAGCATCGCTGGGCAGGATGCGGGGTGCCTGCTCGTGGGTCTGCTGCTGGTGCTGTGCTGAGACGTGGGCAGCAGCTGCGTGCGCTCAGCGCCAGGAGCAGCTCAGCCGAGTGCTCGTCGAGGTGGGGATCGATGAGATAACAGATAACAGAACATCCGAGCAGCACAAGGAGCGAGTGTGAACAGGAGCAGGAGCAGCTGCCAGCACAGCCCCGTGCCAGGAGCCGCGGGCACCGGGACAGCCACGTGCATGGGGCGGGGAGCGGGGCTGGGACAGGTGGGGTGATCGGGGGGAAGGGAGAGGTCGCTGCACAAAGGTGATGTCAGCTGTGCCAGAGGTTGGGTGAGATGGAAAGCACCCGTTGCTCCAAGCTACTAAAACCCCCACGTTGTCCCCGGGATCATTCCTTTGGCGCTGGGGCTGAGCAGATAAGAGGCACAGATTCTCAGAAGTGGGTACAACGCCATCACCCCCAGGTCGCCTGCCTTCATCCAGCACCGCTCTGCAAACAGCCTCAGTACCAAGAAAACTCTCTAAAAATAAGGACAAATCCTAACACACCCCCAAGCAGTGCCACGTTCTCAGCTTTGCCAGCAGAGCCTGCAGCAATGCAAGGTGCAGAGGGGTGGGACGTTTCTCTCGGTGGCCCCCAGAGCCCCCCCCAGAGCCCCACTCCGGGCAGCAGCTGCCGGAGCCCCGTGCTGTCAGCCCAGCGGCAGCGGTGAGTCAGACGCTGAGAAATCACAGCGCTGCCTGAAATATCACAGGGCTGGTTTGAAGGCAGATATATTTGGCTTATTGCTTTCTAGACACCAAAACTTTATTTTTAAACAGAGTCTGGTCCTATTCTCCCTAGGCAACTAGTGGCTGTTTAAAGGAAAGCTGAGATTCTCACCGATGTTTCCAGGAAAGCACAAGAAAAAAGCAGCAAGCAGCGACACGAGCCCATCCTCGTGGCACTCACCATCCCCTTGTCCCCCCTCCTTTCCCCCACTTGAAATGACCATTTATTCAAACTGCCAGTGTAGCATTGTTCCTAGGAAAGACGCCTCACAAAGAGCAGCCCGGAGAAGTCAGCGCACTTCCCATTGATCGCATTCCTTCTGCCGGGCCCACTCCAAAGCCCATTGATGTCAGCACAGGCTTTTCATTGACTTCAATGAGCTCCGGATCACAGCGCAGACTTCGAAAGGCGTTTAGGCTCCTCATGGTGTGAGGTGTTGGGGGCCTAACCTGCTGGCAGCCTTGGACAACCCTCCCCAGGCAGACGGAGCAGCGAGACCTGGACCTCAGCAGCACCGCAACACCGCTGAGCTGGGGCTGCACCTGCAGCCTTCAGATGGGAGGGTACACGCCTGGAAATCCCTGCATGCAAGATAAGTATCTGTGCTTAGAGAAGGAAAATGTCATAAAGCCGAGAGAAGATCTAGTGGAATAATTCATCGCAAGTAACATTTGTTATTAATTTTGGCCTGTTTACTATTTGGAAACACATTGCTATTAGCCAGCCAGCTCTGCAGATGGCTGATTATTATTCATTGCAATTTTTCCCCCCTTTTCATTGAATAATTTGTAGTTACACCAGCTTTACTTCCAAGAAGCTGAAGTTTAATTCCTCAGCAAGGTCCACACCAAACAGAGGAAAAAAAAAAAAAAGATCTAAGCCGAGTGTTTCTTGTGCAAGTTTGCTTAAAAATTCTGTAATCTATGACAAACATTTCAGATTAAAAGGACATTCCCACAGGCAATGGAGTAACGAAGCCTCAGAAGCAGGCAGCGAGGACGGCGCTCAGAGCTGCTCCCACATCTCGTGTGCTCTGAAAGGAGTGGAGCAAACCCTGGGAGCAGCATCGTGGCGCGTTGGGGAACGTCTGCCCAGCACGGGCTGAATGCACAGCCTCTGGGTGGCTGGTTCCAGGGGGTGGGGGGGGAGTCTGATCTCAGGTGATTCAGTGCTGATTTCATAGAATCACAGAATGGCCTGGGTTGGAAGGGACCCCAAGGATCACCAAGTTCAGGTCTTTCCATGCTGGTTTAAGTCTTTCAGCGCTGATTTCAGGTCTCTTGGTGCTGGTTTCAGAGTTTTCAGCACTGACTTCAAGTGTTCAGCACCATTTCAGGTCGTTCAGCTCTCCATGCACTACAGTGCTCAGCGTAACAGCGTAACCCTGTGAACGTGTCTGACATTCAGCAGTCGAACAGAAGCTGTAAGGGGGACGGTTCAGTGCAAAGACATTCCCGGAGGTGAGGAT
>WBMW01000285.1:0-25101 GCA_013396635.1 Penelope pileata | reverse complement strand
CCCCTTCCGTAATGAACGGAACCTGGAAACGTAACAAACCAATCACATGATGTTATATGGGATGGAATAGCTCCTTGGTCAATTTGGGTCAGCTGCCCTGGTCCTGTCCCCTCCCAGTTCCCAGCTCCTTATGCCCCCCTTAACTATTTCACTGGCAGAGGAATGCGGAAGTGAGTTATGTCCTCGGCTCCGCTCAACACTGCCAGGATGTTATCAGTATCTCGGAGGTACAAGATAAATTCATACTAGACACTACGAGAAGCGTAACTTCTGTTAGAAACTAGGACAAGCTTGGAGTAAGATTTTGTTATATTAAATAAATCACACAAAACTCAGTTACTGTGGTTTTACATTTTTATAACAAAATTCAATTGATCTAGCACAATAGATTTTATGAAATATTAGTACTAGTGGCTTTATTGCCTTATTTTCTGTGAGGAGTAACATCATCCACCAGCATTCTCTGTCTGAACTTCTACCTGAGAAGTAAATTACAACTGCTCCTGTGACACTTTCAGGCAGCGTGTACCATGACAGTTTATGTGATGAGCAGACATTTCAACCCCAGCTAATACTTATAAAAGTGTTTGCTGATTTCAACATACGTTGTCAGAGAGCTCAATGACGGAATGCCTACCTCTTTCACAAAGGAACCATCTCCAAGATTTCTCTGTAGATGCAAAAGTAGATGATCTATTTACTGAGAACTTAATAACAAGGTGAGTAACGGCATCTCAGCTATTCTAGCTGTTTCCAAGTAGGGTTAGCTGTGACCACGGTGTGAAGAGGGAAATATACAACTACAAGATCACTTTGTTAAATAGGGTGGTTTCCTACAATTACTGTTAATGTTTATTCTATTTTCCTTTTCCTATGAAAGGCAGGCCCATTAACAAATTCAGGTATCTTTCAAGCAAAGAATATCAAGTTAAAAGAATCTTTTAACCACCAATATACTTCAGTGAAAAACTAGAGGAGTTAAATTCCTGTCTAAAGCTGTTATCTGTTAGGCATATTGGTTTATAAACCTTTCAACTATACATCATGGATATGCTATACAAATAAAATACTGTTGTGCAATGCTTTCAATAAAAAAAAAAAGCATTTGGATTAATCAAACAGCTGTTTGATCAAAGAAACAATCTCTTTATTTCTTACTGGCAGGGGTTCTATAAGGTTGTTTTTTAAAATAGTGTTTTGCTTTAAAAGAAGTAAATAAAATACCATTTTTTGGATCTATGGGGAATACAACAACCTTTGCTTATAGTTTCAAAATTTCTTCTAGCCTTCACTTTACCTTAAAAAAACCCTATTATTTTTCCTCACGAAGTAATAATAGAGCAGATGCTTCTGTGACTGGCTCTCATGGCTTCGTTCTCTTCGGTATATGCAATTGCCTTGGAGACTTCTAAATCCTTCGTATCTGTGTCCACCCTCTAGAAAAAGTCCTGAAAGACATAGGCCTCATCCTTCAATATAGCCTGTTTTCTACAGGACTTGATTTTGGCCAAGATCTTATTCTGTTTGAATGATCATTATTTCATAAGAAAGTTTAAGTACTTTTCACAGTCGTCCTGTAATTTCCACCGTTTTCATTTAGATTTCACTCTTAACAGTGTATTTAAGAGTAAATCAACTAGGAACCACTGGTCTCCCTCTCAAGAACACAGCAGGCCATGCTGACTGCAATGGAAACCCAGAAAGTTCTTTGAAGTATCAGCAGGAATATTCTTAAGAAAGATGTGGTCCCTGACTGGGATTTCTGGGCTTCCCTCTGGACAACCTTTATATCTCTAGCATCAGAAACAGACATAGGTTACATGTGTCTTCTGTAGAGAGGTAATTACGTACAGAAAGGACAAAAAGTTTCTGTACAAGATGCTTTTTTATCAAATGTGATGTTCACAACTGGGCTATGCGTTTGACCAGTGGCAGCCCCATCACTCCCTGGCCAATTGCCCCCAGTTTTACAGTTTGACACAACTCCATATGTTATGGAATATCGCTTTGGCCAGTTTAGGTCAGCTGTCTTGGTTCTGTCCCCTCCCAGCAACTTGTGCCCCCGTATTCCCCTTGCTGGCAGGACAGTACAGGAAGCTGAAACATCATTGGTTCTCTGCAACACTTCTTAGCAACAACTAAAACATTGGTGGGTTACCGATACTGTTTTTCTCCTGAAGCCAAAACATAGCATCATACCAGATGCTACGAAGAAAATAACTGTATCCCAACCGAAACTAGGGCAACATAAAAAAGCTTTAAATTTGCTATGCGTAATATGTTATCTTCTTACCTAAAAATGACAGAGGAGTGAGGTACTAGAAAGTGCCTATTCTAGAAGGGTACAATATAAGCAAGTTTATTTCCTGTATTCTAAAAGCATTTTTCCTACAGCTGTTATTTTTCTGTGACATATTCTAGATTGTTTCTTTTTCCTTAGTGTGTAAACTTTCCTTCCTGATAGTAACAAAGTTCAGCAGTAACTGCTATTTTTGACCATCTTCAGTATCATGTCTTCCTGGAGTATCCTCTACTGTCAGCAATTCATTTTCAACCCCCTCAGTCCAATCCTGGGCCTGTTTTTGGCATTTCCATAATATTAATAATCCTTTGTCTTTTTCCTCTAGCATCAGCAAGAGTCCCATGTTCAATTGTGTAAATTCTTGGTGAACATATTCAGCTATATCAGGCTTCTGAATCATAATTGATGATGCTGTAATATTCCACAAAACATTTTACATTTGGGAATTAAGTAATATGATTCTGAAACTACCCATTGAGAAAAAGAAAATGGGCGTGTTTTTACCGCTAAATAAAGCTGTATACCTTGAATATTCAAATTCTTCAGAAAGGATTATGCTGTATTAAAAACAAAACAAAACAAAACAAACAAGAAAAAAAAAAAACCAACCCTCTGAATACAAGCAAGGTGAAATTCCTAATTTCAAAAATGTATCACAGTGCTTTTCTGAGCGTATAAATTGTGTGTGAGTCACTCAGGATGGCTTAGTTTAAATTAGAGATTAGTATTTGCTTAGAGCTAGTGCTGTCCTAACAGCTCATGGATATTAAAAATGTATTTTCAACATAAAAATAAAAGTAATATTCTTGAAAGTATTAATTTTGTACACTCTATTTTCAGCATAGATCACTGATGATCTTATTAAATATTTTCAGGAATATCCTTTATTCATTCAAAATTTTAGTTAATGAAATTCAGGTGCCTGCTTTGGAAACGCGAGTGGAGAAAGGGTTAGTAGGTGATAGAGATGCCCCGGTTGCAAAGGATGTAAAGCTATGTCTATGGTAGGACTTGCTAGGGCTTATTTCTCCTTATCCTTTTCCTTTAGTAGGGATGGATTTTTTAGATTAAGTCAATGAAGCCTTGCACCTCTGATTTCTCTAGCTGCAGTCATAAAGGTTTCAAGACATAAAAATGGTGCTCCAGCATGGCCCATTGGCCAAATTGAAGTACAGCCACCCTGAAAAGATTTCATACAATGCTTTCAGTGATTGCTCATTTCTGATCAAGAGTACAATCAGCCCTAGGGCAGGTAGAAGTCTTTCTGATTGAATGAGCTTGTGAATTTGGAAGTTATCGGGGTCTGAACAAAAAAGCCTTACAAGATTCGGCAGAATTATTAGGACACAAAAATTCTGGTACCTGTAGTGTCAATTGAGTGATTGAAAACTGGGTTCATGAGAACAGTTAGTGCTGTAAATAGATTTTTTTTATTCCCTGTTTTGTACAGATAGAAGTCATCTGCTATATACATCTCAGATTCATCAAAGATACATTGTGGGAGATGGTTTCGCTCTTTGATTTTCTGTACTGTGAATAACAGGGCAGACAAATACAAACTTACTACTTTTTCTTCATGACTGAGGACTTAAGAAAAGGCAAAAACAATCAAGTACAGCAAAATTTTTTAATTTACCTGCTCTCTTTTGATTTACATGCCACTCTGCTTTATGACATCAAGTCCATCCCTTTGCTACTCAGTCATTCTGGTTTTAAAGTACTGCCATAACAAAATAAAAACAAATAAATAATAAATAATAAATACAAATGGCATAAAATAATTCAGAGTTGTTTTCCCTATAGTGAAAAATCAGTCTGACCTTCGAATCCTAACAGTTTTAAATGAGTTGTCTACAAGAAGGTTTTGATCCTATAAAAAGTAATAAGGGCCTTAAGAGGTTTAAAACAATTCTGTGTAACATGCAGTGTGTGTTTACGTTATTTGTGGTTTTGTGAGAAAAAATTAATAGTGGATGTGCTGTTCAAGAAGTCTAGTTTATACAAAAGTAGCATTGGGATGCTGTTTCTTTCAAATATTTTGACTATGTAGGATGAAACAAAAAGTGCACAGTGGAATCATCAGAGAATTCATTAGTGTTTTAATCTCTATCTTTATTAAAAGCAATATTCAGAATCTGCCGCTCTTACCTTTTCTTATTGCTTCTTCCTCAAACAAACAATCTCAATGATGCTCAAGAGAGTACTTTCATGAACTTGGAGAATAATTGGGTAAAGATGACAAGAATGTTATTCAGAATGTTTTTCTTTTCCAGCTTACTCCTCTCAATTTACTTTATGCAACCATTCACATCCCATTATCCACACTCAAAGAAGCGGACAAACTAGGACAAGAGAAATAAAAAGACTAATATTTTAAAATATCATTGCCTAAATTTATGATTGCACAACTATATCTATTTTTTTTTGTGCAGGAACAAATGCAAGTGCCTGATAAGCCAGTGCTCTGCAATCTGCTACTGAATTTTATTTTTCTGACAAGTAAGAAACACCAATACAGTGAAAACTGCACATGAAGCAGATTGCAATGCTAGTTAATTTGAAAAAATATATATATATATATATATAGATTGTACTCAAGTCTTTATTTTTTGGTCCTTTTACTCATCAGTCATATAATATTTTATGAGTCACATATGATAATATTATCAGTCATATAATATTTTTCTTGATGTTCCTGCTATTTCTTAAAACAGGTCTCCATTACTAAACTGGAAAAATTGAACAAGTGTAGACCCATCCTAATCACACCATCAGGACTACAGATTTTGTTCTGTTATGGCCACGGAAAATGGGTGCGCTGACATTCAGAGTGGCCTGGACAGGCTAGAGAAATTGGCAGAGTGGAACACATGAAGTTTGATAAAGAGAAAGACAAACTGGGAGGAGTAACCCCAAGCACCAGGGCATGCCAAGGATCTGGAAAGCATCGCTGTGAACAAGTGGATCATGAGTCAGCAATGTGCCCTTGCAGCAAAGAAGTCCAATAGCATCCTGGGTTGCATTAGGAAGAACCTTATGAGCAGGTCAGGAGTCTCACCTCAGCACTGGTGAGACAGTGTGAATGCTCAGTACAGATCCAGGCTCCCAGTGCAACAAAGATATGGAGCTGAGCAAGTCTAGCAATGGTCAGCAAAGATGATAAGGGACTGGACCACGATTCATTCCAGGAAAGGGTGAAAGGTGGGACTCTTCCATCAGAAGAAAAGAAGGCTTGGGGTGGTATCATGCCTCTAAATAACTGATCAGAGTGAATGATGATGAGGGAGTCAGACTCTTCTCAGGAATGATCACTGACAGGATAAGGGGCAATCAGCACAAATTAACACGTGTTCCCATATAATTTTGTCAAGAATCATACTGAGACTATATGAAACCACAAGGTAAATAAGAACTTTTATTTTGTATCTGCTGTCATGCCAAGTGATATGACCCAAATTGCTTTAAGTGTCTGGAAAGTCATAGCACTGCCAAAGTAAACAAACAAACAAATAAACAACCCTTTCTTCTCTTCTTTTTAGCATCTTTGCTAGTGACTGATAAAACACAACTTTGTCATTTCACTTTGTGTTGATAAGAAAACTGATCCAAAAATAATGCCTATTATTTTTTTATGTTGACCCACAATATCAGAAGTGGATGGTGGTCGTATGGCAGCAGAAGCTGAACCTTCCTGACAATATTCTGTTAAGTTTTGTTGTCATGCAACACATGGCAGCAGAGGGGCAGTCTGACAAAATGGCATCTGACATAATGGCATCTGAAGTGGAAGAGCGTATGAAGCAAAGATGTGGAAATGAAGTCCTCTGTATGGAAAAAACTGACATTCACTGATGCTTGGTGAACATTTATGGAGACCAAACAGTGGATGTGAGCACAGTGAGGTGGTGAGTGGTGCATTTCAGCAGTGGCAACAGTGATGTCAAAGAAAAACCATTCTCTGGAAAGCCATGCACAGCTGTCACACCATTAAATGAAGACCATCTTGATCAGCAAATCTGCATGAATTGGAGGATTATGGGCAAGGAGCCACTTACAGAGCTGAATATGAGCTTCAGAGCAAGGGAAATGATGGTGGCGATGCTAGAATATCGTAAAGTTTGCACCAGGAAGGTCACCTGAATGCTCAGACAGAAACAGAAAGAACACCATATGTAAGTTTGTCAGGACGTATTGAACTAATATGAGGCTGAAGGTGACAGTTTCCTGGACTGTGTCATTACTGGTGTTGAGAGGTGGTGTCACCACTACAAGCTGGAGTCAAAATGGCAGTCCATGGAGCAGTGACATGTGAACCCTCTGTTGAAGAAAAATTTCAAGACACAACCCTCAGTGGGTAAAGTGATGCGCGCTGCCTTCTGGGAAAGGTGTGATCCTTCTGTGTTTTCTGGAACCTAGAAAAGCCATTAACTCTTGACTGCTACGTCATGATGCTGACTAAGCTGAAAGCTCAAACTTCCAGAGCCAGACCAGAGAAGAAGACAATTTTCTCTTGCAACATGATAACACCACTCCCCATACTGTTTTGAAGATAGTGGAGCACTTTGCCAATGTTGGCTAGAATTTTCTAACACACTCACTGTATAGTCTGGATTTTNTTTTCTAACACACTCACTGTATAGTCTGGATTTTGTGCCTTCTGCCTTCCATCTGTTCAGAATGATGAAGGACTGACTGCATGGGCAGCATTTTCCTAGCAATGATGATGTCAGAGCAGCTGTGCAACAGTGGGTCACCTCCACTGCCGCATATTTTTACAAGCATGACATTCAGTCTCTTGTTCATCGCTTGCAAAAATGCATCACAAATGCTGGTGACTATGTTGAAAAATAGTGTTTTGTAGCTGAGAATTTACCAAATAGTGCTATTGTTCTCTTTGTATCTGTTGTAGTTCCATGGATATATATGAGGCGTTACTTTTGGAGAGACCTACATACATACAGCAAAAGTCTTATCTTTTGAACACAAAGGAAAACCACAAGGCAACACAATAAAAGGGAAATTTTGTCTAAACAGTCAGAAGTTTAACATTGGACTAATAAAACAATGAATTGACAGTCTAAATTTCTAAGATATCAGTCTTCCCAGTGTCATCAAAAGAGGAAACACTTGTTACTCAGCAGGAAGTACTAAAGAATCTGGAAAAAAATAAAGCATCAGCTGGTTTATTCATTACTATTTCCATGACTTCTTAGCATACTGTGGACGTGTTCACCAGATGCAGTCTCTGCATTTCTGGTATTTATGAGATTTTCTGTTTCTGATCTCCCCTGCTCTCTACTGGTGACATATTTATAGAGTTTTTATGTGTTTGGTCTTTTCTTCTAAAGGTCTTTAAGCTTGTTGGGGTAAACAGGATTTTTTTTGTGACTGTAGTGGGTAAAGTGAAGGTTTTCTGATCCTAAGAGAGAGATTTCTCTTGCCTAAATTGCTTTAAAAACTCTAAAAGTTAATGACTAACCTAAGCCTGCTACAGGGGCTCCTTCTATCACCAGTGATGAGAGATTTACCTAATTTTAGTCAGGGTTCTGAAAACGGTGAGATAGCTTACCTGTTGAAGAGCTTGTTTGCTCATTGACCAAATAGAACTGTGACTAGATGACATCTTAGATGAGATGTTTAATTTTCTAGATGTTTCAGGCATGACGTTATAAAGGGGACCAAATTAGTACTTCAACTGAACCCCATAACTGATCTCACCTGTTCCCAAATACAGTCCAGACTAACAGCAGTGGGTGAGATAAAGACTCTCAGCCTTGTCTGTGAAATCATTTCTCATAACAAAAAGATTTGAGATTTAGGAGACGTGTAGGACCACATTGTGTTACTTATATGCAAGGATAAGCAGAGAGCCCTTTAGTCATTTGAAAATGGCTATAACGCTGCCTGAGAGGAGCTGATAGAAAACCACCCAGCACTCCACACAAATGGATCCTGATGAGTTGTTATTACTCCCTGATGCCATGCTACCTGTATTTCACAGTTGCTAGTCTGTGGGTAACCAGCTTGAATCAGTAAGTCTACAGCTGGTAGGATCATGTTGGAGGTTAGTGATGCCTCCACCCAATCTGCTTATCCACATCATCTACATCATCAACTCTTACTACATTGTGGGAGCTTTTGCTCAGATCAGTCCTCCTAGGTGCATGCGATGGGATTCACATGCCTACTTGGTGTTCTCCCTTAGATTTCTTCTAACTACACACTCCTTTTGTATGCTTTTCTGTTTGCTGGCTGTGGCAGTTACAGCATCCTGAATTCTCCATTCCTCAGTAGTGAGCTCAGTGGGGCATCCTCTGAGGATCTGTGGTGCCAAGTGTGGCAGATAACACTTACCTACTAGGATGTTATACCACACAGCCTTTCCAGGGACAACTATGGGCTATGCACTGTCCTTAATCAGTACCCACCTGGCCAGGAGTTTCTCAATCACATCTATATTTGGATGGCTGACTGCACAGTGATGAATGTGATAAACAGGCTGAATGCCACAGTCATCAATCAACTGTATGCACAGTTGTTGCCTGACGCACAGCTTGGGTTGAGGAAGCTAGCAAACCGTTTCATTAACAGCAGATGTAGCAGATTTCTTTGTGTCCAGCCTGGCCTCACTCCCATCTCATGGCCTGGTAATAGATAAGGTACAGATATGTGTGAGTCCATCTGTGATCACAGGGCTCAGAAAGCGTTCTGCCTCAGTGTTCATAAACAATGACACTGCCCTAAATATCCTGTCATTTTTATGATTGTGAAGAAAAGTCCTTCACTAGACTTTATGGTGACAAGATGTTACGTGTCTTACATACAGATTGTGTAGGAAAGGCTTTAGCATGAAAAAGTGTGTGTATTCATAGGAGTATTCTGTTGAATTGTATTTGTGTTAAAATTAAATTAATATGATATGCCAAGAATATGTAACATTCATTTGCTTAGATCTCATTTTATTTCTATATTGCACTATATTCAATTTCTTTTTAGTTATTGCCTATAATTGCATTAATCATTAGAGAAATGTGCAAAGCTAGTATAAAAATAATTTAATTAATATAAGCAAGAAAATTAAAGTACAACTCATAAGAATAAACAAAGCAATCAAGACATTTATATAACACAGAAATTCTGATACATTTTTATCAAGTGAATACAATGACATTGTTTTGGAAAGTACGAACAACTTATTATATTTGTGTATTACCTGCTGTACGCCCATGTGCTACGTACAAGAAGATCTATCAACCTAAAAAATGATGGTGTCTTGGCCTACAGGTTTACTTATCATGCTGTGAATACTGTAGTCGAAAAAAATTGTAGCAAGAAAAGCTATTTAGGTTTACTGCTTCTTAAGTTGTAAATATGAATTACAAAATTTAATATAAAGCATACTCAAGACCACTCAAGACATAAACTGCTGTTTATGAACAGGTAAGCTGCATTTATTTCATATGATAAGAAAATATTAGTCCCATATCTCTTACAAAGTAAGAAATGGTATAGTTCTGATAAAAAGCAAAAAGTGGAAATTGTGGGTCACCTGAGCCATATCTGGTATAGACAGAAGCATCTGAAAAGTCTTCTACCTTATTATCTTTTTTTTTAATAATTAGGAATTCATTCATAGTAATGTTTTTGGTAGTTGTTTTAATGATTAAACTTAGACAAGTTACAGCTCTATACAAGCAACATTTAAGAAGAAAACTCTGAAAACACATTATCTGAAGAAACTCAGAAGAGTGAAACTTTTCCCAATTCACGTAAATAATTAATGTCCTTCAAAGACATATGAGAAACAGCAAAATAACCATTCTTGTTAGTATGAGCATGCAAAGTGAGCATGCAAAGTTCTCTGATTCACCAACTGAAAAGAGAAGAAATTTAGTTAGCCAGGACTGCTGGATGGAATTAGGCAAAGAGTTATTCCATACCACATGATATCATGCAGAAGGGTATAACACTGTGTGGAAACCTTGCATTGCTGTCAGCTGTTGGGCAGTTCTACTGTTGCTGGGCATTGGGTGGTGAATATTCGCATTGCAACTATATATGTTGTTATTATTGCATGTTTGTTTCCATTACCTTCTTCTGTCTTAGTATATAGTTTTATCTCAGCCCAGGAGTTCTATTTTGTTTCCAGTTCTCTCCCTGGTCCCACCTGGGAGGGCAGTGAGTGAACAGTCTTGTGGTGTTTAGCTGTTTGCTAGGTTAAACCACAACATTCATAGGGAATGGTTTTAATCTAGATTTTGACCAATAGCAAGCCTTCATCATAGATTATTAACATATTTCTCTGTACACCATAAAAAATATGAACCTATTTGACTGTGGAAATGACTATAAGAATTTTGAAAGAAGTTTATCTTGTAACTTCTGTACCTCAGTATCTGAGTCAAAGATATTTTCTTTTCCTTATCCAAATAAGTTGGTTAGAGAAATTAATTTCCTGCACTGTTGATCCACTTATAATTATCAAGGTGCAATGCATTCAGCTTGATTGAAAGCAATCCAGTAAATCATACAAGACAAAATACCATAAAGGTAATTCCAAACTGCAATTGCAATCAGTGATTTAATTTTGCTTAAAGAGATGAAAAATAATCCCATTCTTGATGGTATATTATGAGGGCTGATTGAAAAGCAGTGCCTCCTATTTTGTTGTCGGCCTGTGATATCAGAGGCAGATGTTGGAGGTATAGCAGTAGAGGTTGAACCTTCCCAACAATATTCCATCACATTTTTTTGCTGTGTGACAGATGGCAGCAGAGGGGCAGTGTGACAAAATGGTGCCTGACGTAGAAAAACATATGAAGTAAAGGTGTGCAATTCAATTCCTTCATGTGGAAAAAATGGCACCTTTTGACACTCATCAATGCTTGTTGAACATTTCTGGAGACCAAACAGTGAATGTGAGCACAGTGAGATGGCGGGTGGTGCGTTTCAGCAGTGGTGACAAGAAGAAAGATAAGCCACGTTCCAGATGGCCATGCATATCTGTCCAACATCCATGAAATGAAAAGAGTCTTGATCAGCTTATCCATGTGAATCACTTAATGGAGGTGACTATGTTGAAAAATAGTGTTTTGTAGCTGAGAATTTGCTCTGTCAAATAGCATTATGTTCTTTGTATCTGTTGTAGTTTCCATAGAAATAAATAAGTGGCATTACTTTCAGAGCAACCTACATATATAACTGAAAGCAGGGAAAGTTGGAGGAAAAATGGTAAACTTAGGGTAAATTTTGTGAAAAAGAGATTAACTCAGAGACGATGAATTAATGAAAAGCAGAAATTACTGCAAAACTTATTAATGCAATGAATCAGAATAGCTTCATTTGTATTAAAAATCCTTGTTTCAGTTAAGTGGACCATGGCACTAAAAGGCAATATGTCCCTGAGAATCAATTTGTAAAGAAATGAATATAATAACAATTTCTAATGCAATCACTGTATTCATCCCTTACAGAGGTTATGAGCTTTTGGTCTGCTAAATACCAACTTTAAAGACACTGCGGTAACAAATATCCATTGTACTGACAGTGTATGTCCAAGAATCTTTGAGTACAAAAAAGCAAGCAAGCAAACAAACAAACAAAAAGAAAACCTACAACCTTTACTAAATGGAAAGGACTCCATTTAATATAAAGATAACCTTAATATTGTATGTTAATTTTGGTGAAATGTGGTAGCTGGAAGAGTTGCAATACTTGATCCAACAGTTTGATACAACCCTGGGTAGTAACTCAGCTGGAAAGAAGTTTCTTTCTTTCCTGTAAGTTATTCTACGCAAAAGAGAGAACTGCAGTTATTCTTCAAGAAGTAAGAGGAGTTAGGATTTTTCTCTCAGCTTTGTTGCAAGTTACCTTACATTGCTGAGGTAAGTACATGAAATTCAGATTTTTGGAAATGAATAAGAATCCTCACTGTGTCATGAGGTAGGACAGAACACTTGTAACCTGGAAAGACTAACTGATGCTCCAAGAGGCTAACAAATCCAGCACTAGTACAAGAATAGCACACAGTTGCCAGAAGAAATGTTCATTAAAGGACAGACAAGAGAGTGAGTTGGAAGTCCAGACAGACTGCAAAACAGATGTTATAAAGCAGGAAGAATACGCAGTGACTCTGCACTTGAAGAAAATTTCAGTACCATGCCATGAAGTGGAGAACGTATAATTTTAAAACAGTCTGTAATTGGGTCCACCGCTTTGGGGAGATATTGTGGCCCTCCAAGAGAAGAAACAAAAAAAATCAGGATATCTCTATTCAATTTCAAAGACATAAATCTATATTTGAAACTACTTAACAACACTTTGGGGTATAAAGACAATCATATGCCTTGATTGTCTTATTTTCCAAAGGAGTAGATTCTCAGTCTTGAAGTAAGTGTGATGAGTTTCTGAACTATGCCAGAGGTTTTATGAGCACAAATGCATATTCTGAAACACCTTGTAATTATTTCCAGGGTTTTCACAGTCAAGCAGAACATAATGAATCATATGGCACAGAATAGCCTCAGCAGCCTGCTATCTTTTTTAACTATGCTTCAAAAAGAACAAAACAATAAACAAAATCAGCTCAGGGGTTCTCAAATACTAGGTAGCAAAATGATTAATGTAATATTAAGAGTCACCTTTTTTTACTACTCAGCTGTTTGAAATGCTGATGCTCTTGATACCACTTTTACTCTTCTTTATGGTGTCAGTCTTTTTTTCATGTGAGTATTTATAATTCAACAGATCCGATGTGTGATAACAAAATGGTATTTTCTGTGGAATAAAGTGTCAATCCTTCTGAAAGAATTTATGGGGAGGAAGAACTTTTTGAATTTCCAAGCTTACAGTTCCTCATTGAAGCATCCTTTATATGAAGAGGTTTTATTTTGTGTTTTGTTGCTGTTGATTTGCTTCTCTACCCTATCTATGTGTTTATTCAGAAGCCAGACAGGAAATATAAAACCTAATCTGTGTGAAAAGAAAACAAATGCCTAGAAAACACAATATTTTGTTTTTGAGGAGAAATGTAAACTAGAAGTATGAGATGAGCAGATTCAACTTATTTCCCCTGTGGCTGGAAGTAACGAAGCAGGGAATTAAAGCAAAAGAACAATCTTCTCATTTTAAGTTATTCCATATATAAAATTTGATGGATTTTCATACACCTGTCCTTTAGAATAGAGACCAATACATTTTCCTTTTCAGACAATTGAATTAGAAAGGAAAACTTTCCTAGCATCCTGACAAGAAAGGGAAAAATATTTTTTTTGTGTTTCTAAGCAAATTGTATTTATTTTGTATGTTTTCCTGTTTGCAGAAGAGGTGGCTTCTGAGATTTCCTATTGCTAATTATATTCAGAAGAACATACATTTGATGGTTCAGCTTCTACCCTCTTTACAGTCATATGATATATGGAACATTTTCAGTTTGTGGTTTACCATGACAAATGCAATATCAGAACAGCTTAGGGCTTCTCTAACATGTCACTTGTAGGTATTGTAACATCGAGAAACTTTTTGGTCTCTTCTTGAAATGTTTCCTCTGACAGAGGGAACAGGAATGTCAGTAGAGAGAAAGAATCTGGTCTTCTTGTAATTCTCTTATAAAGCATACCAACAAACACATCAAGAATTGAACATTTGGAAGAACCTCAAAATATTAGGGAATTCTCAGCACCCTATTGCTGTAGATGGTAAGAGCTCAAAGTATGTCATAAAATGAATATGTAATATTGTTCAATACAGTGGTATCCTTAAGAAAAGAATGTAAACTGACAAGAAAGAACTCCCTTGAGACTATTTGAGTCCTTCTTAAGACACAGACTTGCTCATCACATCTTCTAAAAACAGCAGGAAAGTCTACCAAGAAGTGCTTGATTTGTCAGAGTAAGAGGAACTTTGTTGAATATAGAAGCCTTGGAAATATATACTGGAAAGAGGGAGTGAAGACAGAGACGCATTATCTTGAGCTGTCTGAAGCTTCTGCTGTCTTTCTCTGCTTTATGGTGAATGTTACTCATGGGTGAGACCTGAGTTCTCTCAGAACCCACAGCTATGCCTATAGGCAAAGAGGAAATAAATGGGATGGATTCTGACCTCTGTGACTGATTCCCATTTGTGTAATGATTAGGGAGCTTATTAGGGGCACAGGTTCATTCCTGGATCTGTCTTTGAACTCCTCTTTAAATCAGACATTCTGGTTCATCACAAGGAGTTGCATGGATCACTGTGCTAGGTTTTGGAAAACAATTCTCCAGAAAGTTTTATTGCAGCATACTGGCTGGCCGTTTTCTGTCTCATTCCTGGCAAAAACAGAGTTTATGTGGAAGATTTATGTTCCAAAGTTGCAATTGTCAGATGATATTAGTGATTTAGGAAGGACCTGTTGGAGACCTTAAAATTGTTCACTCTTAAACTGAAAAATCAATGCTAGTGCAAGTCTGCTGAGGATTCCTAGGTGATTTATTACTACTAATTAACAAAGTTGCAGCCTCTGTTTCCAATTACTTTTATGGTTGATGTTTCACATAGTGTTTCTGCATATAAAGATACATAGCTAGTAGGAAAATAACTGAATGAAAGTGCTGTCTGCTTAGTATGCACAGGATGTGAACAGCAAATGTGAAGAAATGAAACATGCCCACACATGCAAAAAGGCAAAATCAAATTTAATTTAAGGAAAAATTTCAAAAGGACAGAATGTTAATATTTAACACTTCCCTACTTATTAAGCATGATGAAATGTGACTGTGTTCATATAGATGAACGCTGCTTACTATCAATGGGCTTCACATGATTTATAGAATATTAACTGGACACATTTTGTCAAGAACTATAGAGAAAACACAAAAGAAATCATACTCCTTGACACTAACGGCAACAAAATCCAAATCATTTAGAGAACAGTCATGCAGCATAGTACTTACTGATTCAATTTACTGAACATTACATTCAAAATTATGTAAATTTCCAAAATTGCATTGGAAAACTATAATGTAATATCTCTCTTTTCTCTTTCTCTATACTCCAGATACGTTAATTTTGTTTGTTTGTTTGTTTTTTCTTTATTTAAATAAGATGGTACAGTATGCATGCCCTGGAATAAAGAAGTTCACATATACCTTAATAGATAAACTAAGATAGAAGCCTGGGAGAACCTATAATTTAATATTGAATTGCATTTTTAAAAGACAATCCTATGTAGTTTTCTTTTAAATGTCATTCTCTGTGGTTTTCAGGGAGAGAACACTGATATCTTCCATTCTAAATGGAACAAAGACCTACAAGAGTGATCAGGAAAAAAATAAATTATCATGGTACAAGTAACAGTTATTAATGCACCACATTATTTGAAGAAACAATGTATTACAGAAAAAACTTTGTTTCATATCATTTAAATAAAACAGGTAAACTGGACTTTAGGATACCCAGATATATTTAAAAGTTCATGGGCCTTGATGTGATGCACCCATAAGTGCTGAAGGAGCTGGCTGGTTTCATTGGAAGGCCAGTCTCAACAATCTTCAAGTAACTGGTGATGGAGAAAGGTACCTGAAGACCGGAGGAAAGTGAATGTCTCTCCTATCTTCAAGAAGGGCAAGAAGGAGGACTCAGGGAACTACAGGCCAGTCTGCCTCACCTCAGACCCTGGGAAGATGATGAAGCATTTAATCCTCAAGATCACTTCCAGGCACATTTAGGACAAGTGTTTCACCAAAGGGAAGTCATGCCTGAAAACTCGCTAAACTTCTATGATAAAATCACTGACCTAGTAGATGGGGGAAGAGGATTGGGTATTGTCTACCTAGACATCAGTAAGGCTTTTCACACTTTCCCATTAAGATCTTCAAAGAAAATCTTATGAAATATGGGCTTGATGAGAAGACAGAGAGATGGACTGAAAACTCTCTGAGCAGGCAAGCTTGGAGAATAGTGGCCAACGGCATAAAGTCTAACAGGAGGCCGGTAAGTAGTGATGTACCCCAGGGGTCAATACAGTCTTATCCTGTTCAAGGTCTTCACTAATGATCTGGGCGATGGGATAGAGTGTACCCTCAGCAAGTTTTCTGATGAAACAAAACTAGGAGGATTGGCAGATGCACTAGAGTGTTGTGTTGCTATGCAGACGGACTTTGACAAACAGGAAAATGGGCTGATGGGAACCTCATGAAGTTCAACAAGGAGAAGTGCAAAGTCCTTTGACTGGGAAGGAGCAACTCCTGCCACCAGTACAGGCTGGGGTCACACAGTCAGAAAGCAGTTTGGCAGAAAAGGACCTTGGGGTCTTGAAAGGCACCAAGAACATGAGCTAGCAATGTACAGAATGTTAATGGTAAGTTGGTATACATTAAGCAAAGTATTACCACCAGGCAGCAGGAAGTGATCCTATCCCTCTACTCAGCAATGATGAAGCTATACCTGGTGTACTGCATCTAGATCTGCCCTGCTCCCTACAAGCAGTACATAAACATTCTGGAGAGAGTACAATGAAGTGCAACAAAAATGATGAAGGGACTGGAGCACTTCTCCTCATAGGAGAGGTTGAACGAACTGGGACTGTTCAGCCATTCTGTGATTCCATGACAGAAATATATTGAATTATTAATAACACAAAATTAACAGTCAGTGAAAAATACTTTCAAGCTCAATATCTTCAATACAACAGTTAAACTACGATAATGGACACTTACAAAATGTCAATAACCACCTACAGATTTTTGAAAATCTGCTGTAGATAATCACTAAAAGCTCTAATCCTAAAGGAAGACTCAGAGCCGTGTGACTCCAGATCCCTCCACACACGCTCAGCAGGTGCGGGTTGCAGATAACAGAGAGAGGGTGGATTTCCTGCGGCCAGTGTGTTTATAACATGCCATTATAGCAGCATGTGACCCTGTTGCTATTCACACTCTGTGAACACAAATGCTGGTAAAAAGAGCAAGAGCCCTGGGAAGGGGGTCTCATGCGCTGCGCCATGTTGCCAGCCCCTAGCTAGATAAACCATTTGTAGGGATACTGCTCCATCACCCCCATGATGTTGCAGTGCCATAGAGTGAAGGCTGGCAGTACTCGATCTAGGCTTGGTTGTGTCTGCTTCTACTCCAGAGTTTCTTCCCATCTTTCATACTCAGTCTTTTGGTAATTCCTTGGTTACTCTATAAGCTTGACAATGGCTGTTTTCCTCTTCAGCTTTGTTCTAGGACTGACTATTCTGAATATTCTATTCTATTCTATTCTATTCTATTCTATTCTATTCTATTCTATTCTATTCACCTGTTTTGGGGTATACATATCCTTGGACTGTTTATCCTGGAGAAGAAAACACTGAGAGGGGATCATATCAACACTTCTAAATATCTAGAGGGTGAGTATCAAGAGAATGGGGCCAGGCTCTTTTCAATCGTGCCTAGCAACAGGACAAGGGGCAACAGGCACAAACTGGAACACAAGGAGTTCCATACGAACATGAGGAAAAACTTTTTTACAATTGAGGGTGACAGAGCACTGGAACAAACTGTCCAGAGAGAATGTGGAGTCTCCTTCTCTGGAGATATTCAAGACTCACCTGGACGCTTTCCTGTATAATGTACTGTAGGGAACCTGATTTAAGAGGGAGTTGGAGTGGATGATTTCCAGAGGTCCCTCCCAATCCCTTCAATTCTGTGATTCTATATCAGACAGTTTGGGGTGCTCCAGTCGTGATCAGAGGTATTGAGTCCATGTGGACTAAGTGGGCACCACCACTCAATGCTCATCCCTTACTGCAGCTCTATTCTACCATGTCAAAGCATATATAGCCCAAGCAAGGTAAATTTTCACATAAGTATATATTCTCAAATATAGCATGTGAACATTTTACATTTTCTTCCTAAAAATGTATATTATAAAAGCACGTTAAAAATACTTGAAAAGATATGTACTAAACATCACAAATACTGCAATCAGCAAACAGCAGCAGGAGCAGTAGAGACAGCAGCTGGTTAGATGAGTTTCAGATATCTGAGACTCATGCTTGTAAGGTCCAGGATAATAAGGTTGTACTGCATTTTCTGAATTGCCTTGGGAACAGAAAGAAAACAAACTCTCAAGGCCAATGCAGAACCAGCTTTGATCATGTCTCCCTAATGAGTGTTTTAATGAAATATCCTCTGAAAAGATATGCCTGAATAAATAAATAAATAAATAAAGTCACCCCTGTACTTCAAGAACAAGCTCGTTGTTTGCATGTTGCTATTGGCGGTCTTATATCAAAGGGATGCAAAGCCACAGTGAACCTGCCCATGTACCCTTGATCAATCAGCTCAAAAAGAATCAAAAAGCAGTGAACAGTGTCAGCATGTAATTTCTACCCCACTGGAACTCATCAAGGCCACGAGTCTGTGGCTTGGGATTCAATCTAGTAGGACTGCTAGAGGGACAAGTTAATTTTGAATGCTGTGTGCCTTAACTATAAAGTGCTTCAACTCTTAACTATTGGATGTGTGTCTGGGCACACTATGCCTGAGATCAGCCACCTCCAAAATGTATCCAAGAAGCTGCAGGTTGGACAGGAAATCAAAAAGGGGTTCAATGCTGAGGATTGATGGATGCTTTGTATTCAGCTGCTTTGAGGAGTGTATGCACTTAAAAAAAAAAAACAGGTAAAATTTTCAGAGAAGTCCTATTCCGGGTCCTCACAGAAGGACTCTTGCAGAGATCACTTTTTTTCTTCCTTTCCAAAATCAGCTCTTTAAAATATGTGGATAATATGTCCTTTTATTTTTTTCTTCCTACAATAACTGAGGCTATTACATTCAGTCACTCAGGATATGAGACAGCCAGACGTAATTACTCTTTGAAGGTCCATTAATGCTTGCAAATGTACCAAGGCAGAAAGAAATATAGATAGTAACAAAAGACACGGTGGGGAGAGGAGTAATACAAGTTTTTGGCTTCAGGGCGGTTCTGGAGTCAAGGAAATTCTCTTCCTTTTCTGCTATCAACATAGGGAAAATTTAACATTTGGCAAAGGCAACCTCTACTTCTTTCTAGGCTTCCATTTCCTTATTAGACAATGCAGATATGATCCCTTGATGAGTAAAGCCATAAAGGCACAGCTGAGAAATACAGGGGAGGATGAGTAGTCACCCACAGAACTCTCAGACTGCTGGCTGCATCTCTGTATGATCTTGTAAATTGCAAGTGTTTTTTAGCAGATTTAGGACTCAACCACTTGCCCTGGTCATAAAGCTTCTGAGAGCAATGACAGACATAAGACATGTGCCTGCAACAGACATACTTTTATCTGAAGTACTCAAGGTCTTGCATCATAACTATGTGATTCTCACTCATCCGTACTCTCAAGAAATCAAATTTGTATGGGAAGTATGCTTAAATATGTTTAAAAACAGATACGCAATGACAATCTATTGAAGTTGCAACCTCCTCCCTTCAGATAACAGATATATTAGAGGTCTAACAAAGCATATACGGTTATTAGGTTATTCCTGGATTTCTCCTGAAGACCTCATATACAGGCTTATCTTTCAGAGTTTATGTCACTCTGGAGACAATTTTATTGTATAATGCCAAAATAGGACTATGCAATCACAGATACGAGTTTCATTTTAAAAGCCACATGAAAGGTTGTATTGCAGTAGCCTGGAATTTTGAAAACAATACACGCCAGTAGTAGAAAGCTAATAGTGTTTGGTGAGAAGTATTAGGTTAATCTGATTTAACATACCTTTATTGGTTTTAGGAAATAACGTACATCATTTAATCCTTCTCAATAAAATAATAGTCATTAACCAAACATTCTTTGTTGATGGCTGTCTAATCTATGATTCATAGAAGCAAGTCAATAAAGAGGTAAATTTATTTCTTCTTAAATATCCTAAAAAATTCCTCAGGAAATAATATCTGAATTCTGGCAAATATTAGGATAAGACTGATACTTTTCTTGTAGCTTAGATAAATATTTGCCACTTCACAACACTTCTGGCTGGCAGTGGTACTGCACTGTAACCATGATGGATAGCAACTATCTATTTATTTATCCACTGGGAAATACAGTCTTACCAAATTATAGTCTTGGGAGGACGAAAGGCAGAAAAATGAAAACTCAGCCACTTCCTCAAATGTCAAAATGTAAAATTATAAATTGTAAAGTCTGTTTTATTTACAACTTTACTGTGGTGTGGGACAAATAGAAAACATATCAATAAACTTAGAGCACATACAGTTAAAGAGTATCATTTTTTGTAATAGATCAATCTGTCAGTCATAGCTTCCCCTTATAGAACGCATGCTGAACATAACAAGCTGTGAGAGGTGCCACAGAGTCATGACAGCTCCACATTCTGTAGCTTTACAAGCAGCACTGCAATGTTAGAATGTAGAGTACAAAACCAAAATCAAATCTTCCAGCCTTGCCCCAAAACACTTCAGGACATTACAAGAAGTAAACAATCAACATTAAGATGCACGGGAAGCAAGATAAAGTTCCCGTTATGTGTTCAAAGAATCTGAAAAAGGAACAAAAAGTTGGGAAGACGATGGATGACTTAACTCTCAGTTTACATACACTGGACAGTTCACATATACTGATTTACATGAGGAATTATTGTTTCAAAATTCTTGCATGCTGACTGCAAAGGTTTAAAATTAGTACAAATACTTATATTTTCATTATAATTAACAAGTAAGCAAAGTGAGATTTGGGAGGAATGTTTCTAATGTAAACTTGTTAATTGCTATATATGATGATAAATAAAAATATGAAAAATCCAGAGAGAAACATGTGGTTTTGATACTTTGTATAATGTCTAAAATTTTCTGTTTCCTAAAAAAGCTCTAAAACTTTGCTCTGAATTAATTTTTCATTGTACAGACTAATAAAACCTCTAATCCAAAAAATAATTTTCACATCAATTTTGACTACACAAGGTCTTGATAAATATCATTACATAGGGTACATAAAGTTTGGGGACCCTGGACTGCTCTGACTGCACTGAGAAAGAATAATTAATTTTTTCTTCTTGTAAAAGTATTTTTGTTCTTATCATTGACTGATCTTTTTCTAATTAATTCTAGGCAATCTTAAGTCCTTTGTTTTAATGTGTAAATTATTCTTCAAAGGTTTCTTTTCCACTTATGTCAGATATATTAAAAAAATCTGCATTATGCATAATGAAATTTTGTAATCTGTTGTTAGCTTAATTGAGAAAAGGTCATTTTTAACATTATGTGCGCTTTAGGGAAAGTTCTGAAGAATCGGTCTTGAGGAGAATATGTTTTAGTCCTTTGTCATATTCTGATTTATCATGGCACTTTAAATCTTGCATTAATTGTATTGACTTAAAATTAGAAAAAAAATATTTTAGTATTTCCATAGATGAGACAGTATATCAATTCTTGCACTCTCACTTGCATATATCAAAATTCAATATCTGAACTCATGAAAGAAGAGAACACGTGAGTTACTGTAACTAAAATTACTTTCATCATTGTATATTGCAAAAGGAGAAAAAATCAATTCCTTTAAAAGAACAACAACAACAAATCCAAGTTTTACTTGTTGTATTTTATGGTATGTAGTTATATTTTGGGGTAAAAACTTGTTTTCATAAAGAATGAGCACACATGAAAAAGATCTTTCAATGAGACACAAAGGAAAAATATGTAATTAAATAGAATTTTAAAATTCATTTTTTGAAAAGAGTGAGGCTTAATTAAAATTGTGTCTTTCTATCTGGCAGCTTACTTAAAAATTGTTCTTGTTTTTTTATTCTTTTCGGTGTCCTCTGCAATATGGCTGCAATGGCAGAAATGCAATGACAGAAAAATTAAAAGTCTCATTGTATTCAATACTCAGTATTTTATAAATGTCAAATAATTCTGTGAACTTGCTACTATGTCTATAGCTTTTCCTTGGTCTGTTATTGAAACATCTAGGTTCTGCAGGAAAAAATCAGAAGAAAAATCTGCTACCACCAAAGAGATAAGCAAAAGTGGAAAAAAAAGTTGTTTGCTGTGCTTAAGAACTACATTCCTCAGAATGCTGAGGAAATTAGCCTTATTTTAAAAATGGAGAACTGAGTATGGGAAGTATTCACTTTGCCTACTTTGGATGTCTCAGCTTAAGTATAGGTATATAATACAGCCAATGGAGAAAATCAGATATATTACCAAAAGCAGAACCTTATTTTGACATCTGGACTTGAATATGACATCAGAAATGCAACCAATGGTACTCTTATATAGACAGGACAGCCAAACAAAAGTAGGTATACATGCACGGTGAAAAGGAACAGACACGTCCCTATATACACATTACTGTATACATAGGCTGCTCCTGTGGGAACAGGACCAAAAGGACTTTGGTCTGATCTGGCAAAGGCCAGGTTCTTTACCAGAGCACTAAATTAAATAATGTCACTATATCACGACTAATGAATGCCATTTTTAGCAAAGTTATAGCAGCTTCCTGAAATATTTGCTTACAGGATATGGCTCCATTTGGAGATACACACTAAAACTAGGTCTTGCTTTTTTCTCAATCAGCATTTTTAAAGGGAAAAGCTATCTGTATTCAAGATTATGTCTGTCAGTTTGTACTTGAATATTACATTATTTCCACCTTTTAAAACCAGGATGTCTAGAATCCTCCTGGATAAATTCCCCTAGACATCTGCAGAGATTAAGAAGACTGTGTAAAAAAGAGAAAGAAAAATAGAATCTCCAGGTGCATTCAGGTGCCCGTGCAAACCTGGAAACGTTTCTTTGGATGTGTATTTATAAATCACTTGTCTCAGAGACTTGGTTCAGGACATTTTCTTCTTTTTTGTTACAACAGAAACCAAAACTAATTGATTTACACTTTCCCACTACACCTTTAACTACAACCACGTGCATGTCCAAGTTACTTTTTTTTTGGTTTGTTTTCCCGTTAAGATCTACTTACTCCACCATTAAAATCAATGAGAACATGTTTGCAAACAGAAAAATCTTGGCTGTCTATACTCTTTTCTCTCTTTTTACTTCCACTTTTTTATTCTGTAAGCTGTTTAAATGAGAACTTGAGCTATTCTGATCTGAAACAAACCTGTTTAGACTGGATGCTAAATACCATCATAACACAAATAACAACACTGTAATGCGTATCATGTCTTTACTGTCATGAGAGGATCAAACAAAAATATGTGTAATGTTTTTTGGTAGAAACACTGATTAAAAGGGACAGGAATATTTGTGGGGAAGGAAAGATCCCACAGAGAGACATATTTGAACTGTGCTGAGGGATCGTTCGAGAAAATATTTTTTTTTCTGTTGTTAAAGCTCAAAGTTATCCTCAGTCCGACTGTGTAAGAAAAACACCAACAACCACGTTGAAAGACCACCAAATATCACTTAGTTTTTCTGTCATATTTTAGCTGCACAGTCTGTAACTACTGTAATGTAATTTTCCTCTAAGCTTCCTAGAACAAAATCCTTGGCATGAGCAATCATTCTATTTTATTATGTTGGCCCACAATGTCAGAGACAGATGTTGGTGGTATCACAGTAGAGGTTGAACCTTCCCACCAATATTCTGTTACATTTTGTTGCTGCATGAAAAAATGGTAGCAGAGGGGCAGTCTGACAAAATGACATCTGACATGAAAGTGTGTATGAAGCAAAGGTGCGGAACTGACTTCCTCCATGCAGAAAAAATGGCACCCCTTGACATTCATTGATGCTTGCTGAACATTTCTGGAGACCAAACAATGGCTGTGAGCACAGTGAGACAGTGGGTGGTGTATTTCAGCTGTGGCGACAATGACATGAAGGATAAACCATGTTCCAGATGGCCATGCACAGTTGTCACAGCACAAGATAATAAGCATCTCAATCAGTTCCTCTGTGCGAAACATTTAATGGTTGTGACTGTAGAAAAAAATAGTGTTTTGTAGTCGAGAATTTGCTCTATCAAATAGTGTTATTATGTTCTTTCTACCTGTTGTAGTTACTATGGAAATAAATAGGAGGTATTACTTTTGGAGAGACCTATGAATATTACAGCTTCTTTGTGGAAAAGATCTTTGTTTTGAGTTTGATGATTTTAAATATGATTTGAATAGCAGTAAACTGATAGAAAATCTCACATCTCAAATTAAAGTGGCAGATAGACCCCCTATGAGGACCGTAAATGGCTTTCAATAGTTCCGTATAATAACTTTGTTACCAGTGGGGTCTCAGAATTTAGAATAAAATTTACTGTTCTTTTTGCATTGTTCAGTAAGTAGATATGAAATAAGTTTTACTTGAAGCCATATGGTCTACTTCTCTAAGATAGCTTACTGGAGAACAAGAGTTGGGAGAAAATTAAAACTTCAAATACAAGCCTGATTCATCCCAGTTTGTTCTGAGAATATGTTCCTGACCACACAATGTGTTGGCTTTGTTGCCTCTGGTCCTACAATGAGGCATTGTTGTCTACTTCAGTAGCTTTAATATCAAAGACAAAAATCAATAGATAGCAAGAAATCTCAGAGAAAGAGAAAAAATAATTCTCTAGCTCATGTTAGAGGAGAAATAACTAGAAAATAATTTTAAACCAAGGTGGAAAAGAGTGTGAAATTGCTATTTTTAATAAAAGATATCCAAACACTTCTGACCAATACTTCAATTCACTAAAGCTGACAGTGACATGAAGGACAAGCCATGTTCTGGATAACCATGCACAGCTGACAAACCATGAAATGAAAAACATCTCAATCAGCTCATCTACATGAATCGAAGGCTTATGACCAGGAATCTGTGTACAAAGATGAATA
>WBMW01000283.1:0-58815 GCA_013396635.1 Penelope pileata | reverse complement strand
CTGCCATCTCCTTCAACACAAAGAGGCTATTATTGTCCTGAGAGGGCTACACCTTAGTATTCCAGTTATCCCCTTTTTCACTCTCAGGAGGCCACACCTTAATATTAACACAGAGCAGCAATATCCTCCTGAGAGGGACACACCTCAGTATTACTATTCACTTCTCTTCTCTCCACTCTCAGGAGGTCACACCTTAATTCCACACACACACCAAGCAAATTCAAATTCTCAAATCACTCCTCACATCCCCAAAAGGAACACACATAAAAAGTTCAAATAACACACTTAAAATAGTCACAATATGCAGAGAGATCTTCCCGGAGAGGCACACACGTCTAAATTACACCAAAAACATCACTTGAAAGTCCAGGAGGTACAACGACAAAAACCACTGGAAGGACAACACTCTCACTGTCGGGTATCCTGCTGACTATGCCAATTAAAATGTCCCGCTCTAATTACTGGAGTGAGGGGAGATTCTTTAACATACCCGGAGTGAGATTAAGACACAAACGAGGTCAAATGTTGTCCGACCAGTTTAATGGAAATTCTGGTCAGTGAGGGAGATGGGCATGGGGAAGCAGGCGACAGCAGGCTTGCACGTCTCCTTCCATGGTCACCTCCCTCAAGGCACCAGTCTGAAAGGCTGCTCGTCTCTCATTGCCCATGGTCTGCAAGCCTTTGGGCAGCAGGCAGGTGGGCAAACTTTGAGACATAAGAGTTCTCACAGCAAGCTTTGAAACAAAAGATTCCAAAACAGTCTCTTACACTGGTATATTAGAATTTCACAATGTCTTGAAGTCTATAAAGTCAACAAGCCTCCACAGGGCTGAATCTGCATGATTCTATATAGAACCAACCAATAAGAAACAACCAACATTGCACTGATCTCATTCTTCCATATAGAAGTGCTTTCTCCTGATGAGGGGCTTCCAGTCTACCATATTCACAAACTGCAACAGTTCAGAAAACAAATTAAACCTAATCTAGGACATACGCTGCTCAACCATGGTGGTATCAATAACGAACAAACAGATAAAGCAAACAAAAACAAATGAAAACCAGCTCAATTTTCTGCACATGCTGTCTAAGCCGGAGAAAGCACAGGCATTCAGGATGGCAAAGAGAATTTCAGAACACAACTTGTCTTCCACCTTTGGAATGGTGTTTGCTTGGGTATGGGCAGCAAAACATGCAACTTTCATTACCTTCCTCTCCCAAGCCACCCAATCCCAGGACCGTAGAGAACAAAAATTTGTGGGCTGCTACGTAACCTCCTCTATGTCACAGAATCCATTTTCCTCTTATCTTGTTCTCTCTAGATTAAAACTCTCGACATCAACTTCCGAAATAAAAATGATAGCTGAGTAAAAGAAGAGTCTTGCATTTAAATGCAGCTCTTTCTCAGGGTCTGTGTCCAGCGCCTCACACCAGGAACCTTGCACATGCTGACCTCGGGCATGTCCAACAGGATGCTTACATCAGTAACTTTCCTATTTACAGCCCCCAAACTGATTAGGACTGCCATTCTTCAGCAGAACTGCATTTGTTCGTTTTCTAAACAGCCAGTTTGAGATACTTTAAACATCACCTCCAGACAGAAAAACAAAACAGGTTTCAAAACGTATTAGCTGACAACAGCCACGTTTCTTACCCAAGACCTTCCTGCTCCTTTCCACGGCAGTTCTCCTGGTCTGCTCAAACATGGCCTCGAGATCGAACGTCCGAGCCTTCTTTCCTAGAAATGCAGAAACGGGGACTCTCACCAGGTCTCGCCCCGGTGACAGCTGCCGCGGGGCCTCCGGGCGAGGGGTAGCCCCAGGCCCTGCCGCTTCCCCCCCACCGCTCGCCGTAGCCGCCCGCGCCGCACCGCAACGCACCGAAGCCCGAGAAGCCCATGGTGGCCGCCAGCTCCGGGTCAGGTCCCGACATCATCTCAGCGTCTGCAAGGAGGAAGGGAGGGAGAGAAAACAACGGCGGTCAGCGAGGGGCGAAGATGCCGGGTCGTGCCCGGCCCTGCCCGGCGCTCACCGCCCTCCGCCGCCTGCGGCTCCATGCTGCGGCCGGCCCGGAACCACAACAGGCGGCGGCGGAAGCAGCGGGGCGGAGGGGGGGCCGGGAGCAGCTCCGCCCTCCCTGGTGCTCGGGGGCCGTTGGCGCGGCGCTGCCCCGCGCGGTGCCTGCGGGAGTACCCGGCTCCGCCACGTCCGCCCCGCAGCGTTTGGGGTGTAACGCTGTGCTTGGGTTCTCCCCTGGAAGGGTTCCTTGCTGGTGCCGCGCCTCTCATCTGGAGCTTTCCAGAACGGGTGCCGGGTCCGTGCAGAACCTTGCCGAGATCCGGCACTCCATGCGATGGATGGAACGGGCTTGCTCCCGGGAGGGCAGCTGTTGCCCGAGTTCCCAGGTTCGGAAGCACCCTGGTTATGCCGAGCAGAGCCACCACAGCGATAAACACAGAATGTTGGAGGGGCCCACAGGGATCACTGTGTCCCACTCCAGGCCCCGCACGGGACCACCTAAAATCCAACCCCGACGTATTAGCGTTGTCTGAAAACTTCTTGAGCTCCGGCAGTGTGGGGCCGTGCCCACTGCCCTGGGCAGCCTGTGCCATGCCCACCAACCTCTGGTGAAGAACCTTTTCCTCACCCCCACCTGGCCCTCCCCTGACACAGCTCCATGCCGTTCCCTCGGGCCCTGTAGCTATCCCCAGAGAGCAGAGCTCAGCGCTGCCCCTCCACCACTGTGAGGAGCTGTAGGCTGCCATGAGGCCTCCCCTCAGCCTCCTCTGCTCTGGGCTGAACAGACCAAGGACGCTCCTGGCATACCTTGCCCTCCAGACCCTTCCTCATCTTCACAGTCCCCTTTCACTAAACTCCCGTCATAGTTTTATGCCTCATATCATGGTGCCCAAAACAGCACGCAGTACCCAGCAGAGCGAACCAGGCGTTACAGTGACAGGGACAGAACAACCTAAATTCTGGAAGCATCACAGTTCGACCACTGCAGTGCGAAGTGCAAAGGTGACTTCTGCTTTCACACCCCCGTTCCACAGAGTCTGTGTGAGCGCCCACGCAGGACAGCCAGCACTGTGTTTTGGTTTACACCGCTACAGACAGAACTCGTGTACGTGCGCCCTGCCAACTGCACGACGCACAGCAGCCATAACACCCACCTCCCGTCGCCGCCACCGCCCCCTCTCCCCGCCTTCCCCCACCCCGGAAGTCTCCGGCGATTGCCGGAACTACGCCACGCGCGTGGGGCCTGCCGGGATTTGGCGGGGCGCGGAGCGGTGGGAGCGCGNGGGCTGGGGCTGCCGCTGCGCGCTCCGCCGCACCCCGGAGCCGCTGGGGCTGTGAGAGCGGAACGGGCCCGCACTGCTCCTGTGCCCGAGAAGGCAAAGAGCATTTGGGTTCCCCTGCGGCGTGCTCGTGGAGTCACAGAGCATCCAATGCTGTCCCAGTATCGCACACATCCCCAAATTCTCTTAAGCAGCCTTGAATGCCTCTCGTTTCTCAACAGCCAAACGTCACGTGTAGTTAAGATACAGGGTATAGCCCACATCTTCCTGAACATTCACTTTGTCCTCCACAAAACATCACAGCAGCATTTCATGCTGTGGCAGATACCTGGGGACGCGAGGAGGCACCGCAGAGGTGTGGGTGATACAATCAGCACACGGCCAGCAGGCACCAGGATACATTCAGAGCATCTGTGTCCTGTTATGATACCGTAACAGAGTACATAGCCAAAGTGTAATTCCTGTGCCATCAGGGAGTCACATCACACAGGCCTCTTCTCTTGGGTAACAGCAATAGGATGAGAGGGAATGGCCTCTAGTTGTACCAGGGGAGATACAGGTTAGGTATTAGGAAGAACTTCTCCGAGAGGGTGGTCAGGCACTGGAACAGGCTGCCCAGGAAGGTGGTACAGTCACCAACCCTGGAGGTGTTCAAGAAACATGGAGATGTGGTGCTGAGGGACGTGATTTAGTGGGCAATATTGGTGGTTAGTGGATGGTTTGACTAGATGATTTTAGAGGCCCTTTCCCACCTTAATGATTCTGTAATTCTGTGACTCTGTTATATAATGTGGTGGCAGGGAAATGTTAACTTGATACTAGGAACACAGAACACGGCTTTTCTAGATGAAGGAAGATGCTCTTGGCTTGTGCATGTGACATTTAATGCCTGTCCGCATGATGGAAAAAGGGCTAAAGCAGGTCATGGAGGAAGTGAAGTAAGAAGTAAGCTGGGGGACAGATGAGTTATTCTGAGAGTTTACTTTCAAATCTGTTTGCAGATTTATTTTCACAGATTAAAAAAAAAATCAGGTTTTTTCTTTGTATGTGTGGAAACATCCAATTCTTTATCAGAAATTTAATTTTTTGTTGTTGTTGTTTTTCTTAATTGCAGGTAGCCCCACTGTTTCTGGTATGACGGATATGGATTATCCTTTGCAAGGCCCAGGCTTGCTGTCAATACCTAATCTTCCAGAGATCAGCTCAGTCCGCAGAGTCCCACTTCCCCCAGAGCTGGTGGAGCAGTTTGGACGTATCCTGATGAAAAATTATGTGTTGGGTTGTATATGTATTAGTACTAGAAATGAACTTCTACTACTTCATAATCATTTTTTCCCCAATTGTTCCGTCAGACTTGTGTGAGTCTTCATGTTTCTTAAATTCCCAGCTTAAGGCTCCAAGCGATAGCAAGGTAAATTTGCATAGAGGTGTTGGTGGAATTAGTTCCTGTCTGAGGAATGTCCAACGTTTGTGGTACATAGGTTGTGTACTACTGTGTATAGAGCAATGATTTTTTAAAATGTTCCGAAGGAGATTTTGCCTTTGCTGGTCCTTACATTTTGTCCTTACATCAGTAGCACTTCAGATATGCAATGCAATTGTATGATGGGAGTATTTCCAGAAATCAGCAGAGCTTGGCTGACAATTGACAGTGACATTTTTATGTGGAACTATGAAGATGGGTATGTTGAGAACACATTCCTGCTTGTGTAATTAAGCAGCTGTAATAGTGGGAGACTGTTTACTTGTAGCACAGAGATGTATTATTCAGGTGAAGTCACTTTGATTTCCTTTAGTTTTTATTAAAAGTTTTGAATAGGAAGTGTTGAAGGAGTTTTAAGAGCTTGTAACAGTGCTGCCAAGTCATCTAGAGAAAGAACTGAAAATGTGTTTGCTTAGAGTTCAACATTAGCTGATATCCTAAAGTTCTTATTCTACTTATGCTAAGCTTTGATTATGCGAAAAAAGTAGAAAAGCAGAAAAAATACACTAATTGCCTGACTCTTCTAAGTAGATTGGATAAATATACTGGTAATGTACAGTGGTCAGTCATTCTCACAATGATGAATAATATGGCCTTAGGACTTTGGCTATGTACTCTTAATTAAAGTACAATGATTGAAGCTTTTCTGCATAACTTGTTATAAGGATGCATAAAATTGAAAATAATTTCATAATCTTTTCAAATGGCAGTTTATAATTTGCAGATTTGTTTGATTATTTGTCTTTTTTTTACTTGTTATCATGTGTTTTTTAGTAAGAATTCTTAGTCTTTTGAAAGAATTTAAGTAGTAATTGCTTTGTAGAATTTCTTGAGTTTCTTAAGAAGGTTCAGATTAAGACTGCTCCTTACATTGTGTCTTAGAATATTAGACACGTTAATTAAATATTCACCAGATGATACAACGCTTTGTGATGTTAAAGTACTAGGGAGGAGGCTAGGGTTTCTTTGCTTTAGACATTTCCGTGGGAAAAAGGTGCCATGTATGTTCCTCCCTCTAAATGTTAATTGATATTAGAGATGCAATTTTGCATAATCAAGAGTGGACTGCATGAATTAACTAAATCCCAAGCCATAAAATAGTGCAGCTTGATTTCAGGTATGAAACTCAACTGTAGGGGGATCTGCTATTCCATTCTGCTCGGTCTGTTTTAGCCCAAAACAAAAGGTGTAGATTTCTTGCAAATGTTAAAAAACATAACTAAAATGTTATGATAAGTATTAATAATTTTAAAATATGGTTTTCTGACTCTGCGTACTTTGCTATTATGCGATACTATGTGACAGGTTTTATTCAATTGTTTTTTTTCTTGTTGATTGACAGGGGAGATCTAGCTTATTTTGATGGCCTTAGTGAAACTATACTTGCAGTAGGTCTTGTAAAGCCAAAGGGAGGTAAGGAGTATACAGCAGTGACCAGACTTAATTAGTTATTGAATCTTTATATATAGTTTTTGTATATGCTTATGTGTTTTACATGTATATATGCAAGATAAATGATTTTATTTTGTTTTTAGAAACATAGTGTAATTAATTACAAGCAAAAAACAGTATTTAGTTTAAAAATCATCTACACTGATGAGCTTGCATTTTTTACAAGCCAATACATCATGCTAATGTTTGTACTGTTAATATGTTATCACATAATAATTTCCATGAGATTCTGATTTCTAGCATTTGCCGTTCTTTTGATAGCTATTGTTTACGTAATATTGAAGTCAGCGTTGCAATGGCAATGTAAAAGATGTCTTTTTTATTAAGGAAAAAAAAATGTAAGAAAAATGTCATCTTTAAGTTCTTGTATTCCATGAACTGGAAGTTGAACCGCTGATTAGGGCTGTTCTGTAGTTCTAGACTTTCACAGATTGAGTCTTAAATATGTCTGTTACCTCTAACCATCCACTATGTCAATCTCTTGAATGCAGTGGATACAGTCATTGCGAGTCTAAGAGGCTGATTGCAAAATAAAATATGATTTTCTTCCTCTCTTTAGGTATATTCCAGCCTCATGTACGACACTTACTTGTTCTGGCAACCCCTGTGGATATTGTGATTTTAGGGCTCAGTTGTGCTAATGTACAAGCAGGTAGTTCTCTGTCTTTTTTCTCCTCCATTTATGTAAGTTAAAGAAATTATTAGAGTAATATTCTTGGTTGTACATTAACAATTATATAGATGTACCATGGTTATTTTATTAGGAGCAGTTAAAAAAAAAAAAAAGACCAAGCACTTGCTAATTTTTAAATCATATTACAGACACAGTAGAATAATTTTGTTTTTGTCAGATATGCACTTGCTGGATCCAGGACTTCCATAGGAGCGTTAAATATTAGTACTCACTTGTTTAACATAAAAAGTGCTTTTGAAACAGATATTCGTGTTAATTAAACTCAAGAGGGAAAGAAGAGATAGGCATGAATCTAGATGACAGTGAATGTGATTTGCTAACCTAGTTGTCATTTGTATTCCAACCACAGAAAACAACCTGATAGCGTTTTTTTCATGGCATATATATTAATAGAAAAAATACAGAATTGTTCTGAGAAAATGAGAAAACTTTAATCTTTTATTCTCTTTTTATACTATCTTACTATGAAAGAGAAATGCAGAAATTTGATTCAGAGTTGCAGGGACTTAGGGGAGACGATGTACAGAAATGAAAAACATACCTCTTGTCTCGGAAAAGTGTACAGTGACTTCGTTTTCGCTTAAAAACAGTATATTCATTACTCTATGGTTCATCTTGAAGAACAGCTGTTGTGGATTATTTTTAGTAATTATGGAATTTTCTGTATCTTTTTTTTCTGAAAAGCTTCTAATCACAGGCCTATAGTGTTTATAAAATCTATAGTGTTTATAGAACGTACAAACTAAAGATTACTTATTTATTCGTTTTAGGTGCTGGATCACTCAATGACAGTTTGTCTGGTGGCATGCAGCTTCTACCAGATCCTCTCTATTCACTTCCTACTGACAACACTTACATTTTGGCAATAACATCCACTGATAATGGACGTATCTTTTTGGCTGGAAAAGATGGCTGTTTGTATGAAGTAGCTTACCAGGTGATTAAGGGTTTTGTATGCAGGCATTTTTCATTCTTTCATGATTATGGTGTATAGGCAGGAGGAGTTCTAAAATGTCAAATTTACGATCTTTTTTCTTTCATAGTTAACAACACAATTTATTTGCACAGCAGCTCTGAGATCTTATATGAAGAATAGCAGTACAGGTTTGGTCAACCTCAAAGGAAAAAGTGTTCAAATTATGATATCATTGCACTCATTTTCATGTACAATTTTAGTTTTCATTATCACCTGCTGCTTTCAGTTGAATGACACATACTGGAATTAATGGCTTGTATTTAGATTTTTGCTTGCTTTCATATTTGCACTGTTAATGACTTTTCAGTTTAACTAATAGTTTGTTTTTTCTTTTGTTTAGATTTTTCTTACAACACTGTCTGTTTAAATTGTAGGCTGAGGCCGGATGGTTTAGCCAGCGTTGTAGGAAAATCAATCATTCAAAGAGCACGCTGTCTTTCCTTATTCCTTCATTGCTACAGTTCACATTCTCAGAGGATGGTAGGTGCTGTTGCTAAAGATTTCCCCAATAGTTTAATGTAAACTTGAAATATTTTTTTTTGCTCAATTTTATTTTAGTTTTCTATTGATTTTATAGAATTGTTTAGTTTTGTAAATCACTTTCATAAGAGTTCTCCAGAACCTTTGTTAACGCACAGGGGACTATTTTATAGTCACTCTGTAGCAGTTATTCTATTAAACTTCTTTTCACCAGATCAGCTGTTGATTGGTTACTTCTCCTTTTTCTTTCCCTTCTCCCAAGATCCTGTAGTTCAAATTGCCATTGACAACTCCCGAAATATCTTATACACCCGATCAGAAAAAGGAGTCCTGCAAGTATGTTACTTATTTTAATGACCCTTTGATGTGTTATGAGTGCATATATAATTTTTTGAAGTTTTCTTCAATATCTGGAAATTCTCTGTAGTTGTGTCAGAATATTCTTATGCTTCCTCTCTCTGAAAAACTGTTTGCCCAAGACCTAAAATACTTTATTCTGAGGAACCAGTAGCCTTTCGGTCTTTCCCTCAAATATATGGAAATATGAGAATGGGATAAAAATGGTGTTTTAGTTACTGCATGATAGATGAGACTGTATGAATTAATTCAACTTCAAATCACTACACTATATTATTAACTTGCAGGTTTATGATTTGGGTCAAGATGGTCAAGGAATGACGAGAGTTACTTCTCTTTCACAAAATGCTATAGTTTCTGCTGCTGGAAGCATTGCCAGGTATATGTATGATAAATATCATGTGAAAAAGATTTCCCGTAAGGGTAATAGTTTCATAGTATATTTTTTGAAGAATGTTCTTTGCTTATTTCTTTGGATTAAGAGAGTATGAGGCTTTTTTTGTTTTGTTTTCCAGAACAATAGATCGTTCTGTATTTAAGCCTATTGTTCAAATAGCAGTGATTGAAAATTCTGAATCCATAGACTGTCAACTTCTGGCAATCACACATGCAGGTAAAATAGAAATCCTAGTTACTCCCCTTTTTAACTTTTATGTATCATTTGCTCAATTTAACAAAATTGATAGACACTTTCTTTTTCACTTAATACAAATTTTGAAAACATTTCGTTCTGGTATATCATTTTGTGTTAAATTGTTTTGATATTTCATGTGAGTATAATCCAGTCACACAAATTATTATTATCCATAATTTGTATCTAAGAAAGCCAGGAGAAAGTGTTGTGACAGAAATAATTCAGGAAATTAGTGGTAGAGCTGAGTTAAAAGCTTCATTCTGCCTGTATTTTAACAAGAATTGTAGTAATATCTACAGAATTTCACACAAGTGAAAACCAGCTTTCTGTCTAAAGTAGCGTTCTTTCTAATAATAATCACAGTTATATCAGATTGCATGGAATTGACCTTTTTTCCTGTTGTTTAGGTGTCCGCCTGTATTTTAGTACTTCACAATTTAAGCATCCTACAGCTCGTCCCTCTATGTTAACATTGGTACATGTCCGTTTGCCCCCTGGATTTTCAGCATCTTCTAATGTGGAGAAGCCATCAAAGGTTCACAGAGCTCTTTATAGCAAAGGTAAGCAATAGAACACAACTCAAAGAGAGATTTTTTGTGTTTATGACAGTCACAATCGCAGTATTTTGTGTCAGATAGTTTGAAGGAATGGAAGGCCACATCTCTGTATCATTGACTCTCAGTCATATGTACTGATTTTATCCTTGAAATAATTTCCAGGTGTTTTTTATCTGGATTCTCTTAAACATCTGATGAAGTGTATTCTACCCACTTTCTGTTTGCATCTTTCAGAGTAAGCAGTATGATGCTGTTGAAAGTGACCCGTTAACCATATGACGCAGACAACAAAGAGATATCATGTACTGTTCAAGTTGTATGATTTGGATTTAAAGATCAATTTTTGCTAAATAAAGAATTAATAAATTAGTATCTAATGCATGATTATTGCTCCTAATGCAACCTTAATATCCCTGTTCTTGATAGGGGTCTTGCTGATGGCAGCTTCAGAAAATGAGGATAATGACATCCTGTGGTGTATCAATCATGACTCTTTTCCTTTTCAAAAGCCAATGATGGAAACACAGGTAGTAAAGTAAACTTTGATTTATATTTCATGGACTGTAGATACATTTTTTTTCTTCCTGATGATAGATACTTGAATAATACTATCTACAATAAATGAGTAGTTTGCTGAAAAACTTCCGTAAGAAGTTTGGAAACACAAAGCTACTAATCAATACACTTTAAATGAAAAAAGAAAAGTTTTGTAGGTAGTTTTATCAGTAAACAGGAGCTGACATCCTAGGAATTCCAAGTTCAGCCATACTTTTATCCTTCATGCAAGCTATATATGAAAAGCAATTACTTTGACTTCCAAGATTTAAAATTAGTGTATTGGAAACAATAAATATTCTATAAATAAATATTCCATTTGCTGCTTTTTCTGTTTTTTTCAAGGGATTTATAAGTAACAGGCATCAGGTTTCCCAAGCAAAACTGGATCATGTCCTTGAACAGCGTTTGTTCTTCATTAGCATATGATTTTCAGGAGTGCCTTCCCTGCTATTTGTCTGTCTTTACTTGAATTACTTTTAAAGTACTGCTCTGCAAGTCATTTTACCTTTAAATACAAAACACTGTCCCTATCCCACAAAAGAAGTAACATATAGCTGCAAATTTGATAGCAATCTTCTGTTATATGACAGAAGAACTTGTTCGTTTTCTTCGAAATTTCTTGGGTCAAGAATAGTTTTTATCCTGTGTAATTTTAAATTGTAAGTTGTAAAATATCACCATGGATTTGCAAAATTTATATCTGGTATCAGAATTTAGATGTTGTTTTTCTGTTGTTCAGATGACAACCCGTGTTGATGGGCATTCCTGGGCTCTTTCTGCTATTGATGAATTTAAAGTTCAGAAGATTGTAACACCGCTAAATAAAGACATTATTCCAATAACAGATTCCCCTATTGTTGTGCAGCAACACATGCTGCCACCTAAGAAGTTTGTTCTGCTTTCAGCTCAGGTGAGTATTACTTTTCTTAATATAGGAAATAAAAAGAATAAGTATAAAGCTGGAGGACTGGTCCAAATTTTTAAATGTCTGTTCACTCTAGTTGAATTTTTAGGGTTTTATTCTGAACATATAATAAAAAAAGGGAATGCTGCTGTAACTCTCTGTACCTATTATAAATTGACTCTAAAGCTTTGGGCCATCTTCTTACGATACATTCAGAGCATCCGTGGCCTGTTACGATACTGTAACAGAGTACATAGCCAAAGTCTAATTCCTGTGCCATCAGGGAGTCACATCACACAGGCCTCTTCTCTTGGGTAACAGCAATAGGATGAGAGGGAATGGCCTCAAGTTGTGCCAGGGGAGGTTCAGGTTAGGTATTAGGAAAAACTCCAAGGGAGTGGTTGGGCACTGGAACAGGCTGCCCAGGAAGGTGGTAGAGTCACCATCCCTAGAGCTATTCAAGGTATGTCTGGATGTGGAACTGAGGGACATGGTTTAGAGGGTAATCTTGGTGGTAGGTTGATGTTTGGACAGATGAACTTGGAGATCCTTTCCAACCTTGATGATTCTATTATTCTATGTTTGTTTGGTTAAGAACAACAAAACTAACTCCATCTCTGCAGAGTATACAGCCGTTGCATGTTTTTTTGTGTTTTCTAGACTTGCTAGAGAATTTTATGCATGTGAATGGGGGCTGAGCTTTAGTCACAATTTATGTTCCACTTTGATCCAATACTGTAGTGAAGGAAAACTTGGAGAACACTCAAGATAAACGTTTTTGGGAGGAGTGTTGGTATGGCCAGTGTAAAGGCAACTTTATTCTAACTTTGTATTCTGGGTTATTTTTAGGGGAGCTTTATGTTTCATAAACTGAGACCTGTCGACCAGCTGCGGCATCTTCTTGTTAGCAGTACAGGTGGAGATGGAGAAGAGATTGAAAGGTTTTTCAAGTTGCATCAGGTAAGAAATTTTGACTTGTTACTGAAATGGAAGATTTGTAATACTTATGTGGAAAATCTGATTGCTTTCTGTAGAATGTTTTTTTGTTGTTGCTACAAAATCTTAGTTAAATTTTCATTCATAGCATTATGTTAGCTTTTCTCCTTATATTCTCTGCATAAAACAAGATTGTATAGTGAGAAATAATTTGCCATTTTTTGATATCTAAAAATAGAAGCTTAAATCACTTTCCCTAATATTCTTGTATTTCTTGTTTGTTGGAGTATAGTCATCATAGAATCATAGAATGGTTCAGGTTGGAAGGGACCTTAGATGGTGCTCTTCATTTAGAAAAGGAGTTAGTTAAAACCTTCAGAATATGCCAACCATTGTTGCTTGTATAGATTTTTTTTTATTTCAAACAATCTTAATTTACATGTCTGTAGAAATTTCACAAATCTTTGTCACAGTTGGGTGATAGATGAGATTGTTTCCTACCAGTAAGCATACTGAGGCGCAGAAGCTGTGCATAACAGAAACTTAACCTGGAACAGTGGCATGCGTCACTTACTCATTTCCTTTCTATAATTGAAAAGAGCTGATTTCTTTGCCTTCTAGACAAACTGACACAAAAATTATTTACTGTTTATTTATTGATCTATAAAACCCTTTCGCATTTCTTATCAATGTGATGTAAGCTGCCATGCTAACTGCATAATTTACTCTAGGAGGATCAAGCCTGTGCCACTTGCCTTATCTTGGCCTGTTCTAATGCTGCATGTGATAGAGAGGTGTCTGCCTGGGCTACTCGGGCATTCTTCAGGTAAGTTTCAATTGTTCTGAATGTTATTCTGAATATTATGCTCAGGATCACTGCAGCCACTAAAGAATTGTACAGTCCTTTTAACCTCCTGCCTGTGTAAGCATTGGTTTTAGAAGAGCATGAGCTATTAAACTTGGTGGAATATGCTTTTGTACTAATTAAGTCTCACTAGTAAAGGAAGACTTCTGGTTAGTTGCCCTCCTGGATACTTCTGTGTGATGTGTTCCATGTGTAGAGGAAGTTATTCAAAATGTATTTTCATCTGCTTGAAGTTCACTTATCTGTTCTCAGTGGTATCTCAATTCATTGAAGCAAGGTGTGTAGGGAGAGGTAGTGTCTTTACTACACTACCTACAGGTAGGTACACCAACTCAGGTAGAAAAAGAACAGAAATTTTGAATCACCAAGCCATCATTTGGATTGGTAATAAAAGACAAATTGTTAAAGACTAAATACAACCCAAGAATTAACATTCATTTGAGCAGATAACCTGCAAGGCTATTGATGACTGCAGAATCAGTAGAAGATCTTAGCAGATCGAAGAGGTGATACTGTACTGAGAAAGGTCAAGTAGTGTATGACTTTGAAATAGAGAAGCGTAAGATAGATTATTGTCATACAGTGTCTTTTATGCATCCTGGCACTTCATACTATACAGTACACTTAAGAATTCTTATTTCTACGTTATTCTTTTGAACAACCTAGAAATTTTTTGTCTGTCACTTTGAGGATTGGAACTTAAAACTGATTATGTAGCTATGTTTTCTTTTACCTGTACCAAATCAGGAAAAGTATTTGATTACTTTTTTTGCATCCTGGGAAACGTATATGGGGGATCCAAGAATTTGGATAGTACTGTTGTAGCTACTTCTTCTAGCTTTGGAGGTGTTGCCAAGTTGATGCTTCACTTGCTTTGCTGTTGTGCAAAGTTTCTAGCGCTGACAGAAGACTAGGGCTATGTGAGGATTCATTTCAATTTAAGGAGGTGCTGTGAATAATTGCTAGAGGGATAATCCAATGGTTCAAAGACCTTCTAGTGCTCATGTAGCACTTACAGGAGAGAGATGAATAGAAATTACTTGTGGACCATAGAAGAATGAGCTTGGGTCATTTCAACTGTTTCCTTTCTATTTTCATGTATAAACAAACCTTAAAAAGATACTACAGCAACTTAGTTGTTCATTTAACTATGCAGTTGCGTACATTAATTTCGACATAATGTATATTCAGTTAGTTTTCATGTGCCAAGGTCACAAAGATTTCTGAAAAGTTATGCTGATATTCAAAATTACCTCAAAATTGCAGATGATTCTCCAAGAAATGAAAATTAAACAAGTAGTATGTGAAGTGAGTGAAATCTTTTTCTTTGCATGTAAACTTTAGGTATGGCGGAGAGGCACAGATGAGATTTCCATCAGCTCTGCCTCCTCCAAGCAACATTGGACCTATTTTAGGTTCTCCCATTCCTTCTGGTGAGTAGCATGCACTTCGTGTTTTTAGGCAGATCTTGTTTTTCCCTTTAAATATGTTGGCTTTTGTTGTCTTACAAGTTCCTATGTTCAAGATTAGTTGCTTATTTTGTGGCCGTGGCAGAATAGTTTCTCATGGCATCATTATAGATTAGTAATTTTTAATGATTTCTCCCTGTAAAAGCTCTAGCTTCAACACTTGGTTTCTGCTCAGATCATCAGTTCCACATAAAAATGGGAATAGTACCTAGTTTTCTGTGAACATGATGCATATTGTGACCTCTACATATAATGCAGACTCACTTAGATTTTGTCCAGTCTTCTACAGTTTCTTAAGGATTTTGTCTGTTAGCATGTTACTCATATAATTCCAGATCTTAATAGTTTTTGTAAAAACAAAAAAGAAGAGATTATTGGTGATTAAATTGCTGAATTAAATTTTATTTTTTTTATCAGGAGCTGTTCAGTTCATTTCTAACATCCTGTATGCTTATCTGACATGTGACATTGAATGTTACATACTGGGTTTGAGAAAAAATTTGATTACCTGGAATGCAAAGAAATTCCATTTCAGTACCATTTTTGATGTCTATCCAGATGCATACATACTGGAGAAAGGTTTACTGGTTTAGATAGTTTTCAAAATTCTTTTAGAATTCTTAACTATGATTAACACACTGAGAGCAGTTACTATTTATAATGCATCAGTGACATCACTTTTTAAGCCTTGATGGTGTGGAGTAATAGCCATGTAGGCAGGAGCAGAGACAAGGCATAAGAATATGAAATTAGAGGAGTTAAAGAGGACAGCAAGTATGAAAAGAGCAGGTGTTAGGAGCAGATTGAGAGTGAAAGGAAAGTGTAGCAGAAATGCTGGAAAGCTCTTTTTGGAAGTAAATATATTCTTCCCAAGTCTAATTGTTATTTTTGGTTTTGTTTTTAATCATTTGCAGTCATATATGCCTCTTTGAAACATTGTCAAAGTATGTTTTAATTTTACTTTGGCAACAGGTCACTCTGGAAGATGGCACTGTTCTGTTACGGCTTACTCCCATTTGTTGAAAGGGTAGAGAGCTGGCATGTGAAATTAAGATTCTGATACAGTGAATGACCTATGTGGTGGGTCAGAACAGTGCTGATGGAATATTTTAAAAATATCTTGAAATTTTGCAGGTGAAAATACATTGCAGTAATGTTAATGCTGTGAGGCCCCTTGAGTTCTTATTGTTGAGAGTCTCGTCATTTATTTGCACACTGCTATTCTGCAAGATGGTGCTTTGCTTGGTACACAGGAGAATTATATGCTTTCCCAATAAATTGGGACTGATTGGTGAAGAACTTTGACATCTTTTGCACTGCAGTGTGTTGTAAAGCTGAGAGAATTGTAGCAGATAAGGCAGGAAAGACTGATTCTTTCATACAAACCAGTTCTTCAGGATGCCAGTTTTCATGCCATTTCTATGCTGTATCATCTGAAATGCTGGTTGCATATGGACATTTTTGTAGGTGACCACATGTGTTCATCGTATTTTGGAGTCTTAAGTTAGGTATTAATGTGCTGAAGAGTTAAGTATCCTCAGCTGAATCATGAGACCGGATTCACTTCGGGAGAAACAGAGTGTCTCAAACTGAATGTCCCAAGCAGTGTTGCTGTAGTGTGTGTCCAATTGCCATATGTAAGAGGAGTAATAACAGTTTCATCCACCTGAGCTTCAGAGGTAAAATTGGTGTTCTTTGAAAAGATAGAAATGACTCAAAGTGAGTGCTTTGGATGCCTGCCTCAGAAACAGGAGCAATCAGAAGATGAAAAACAAGAAAAAGCATGTGGACAGTATTAATATTCAGTGCAGAGAACAGATTGTGTGCAGCAAATAATACATGAATGCTGAAAACTAAAATGCTTAATAACTGCTATCAAAAGAATCGTTATCCATCTGGTTCACATAAGGAGTGCTGAGTTCAGCATAAATTAGTGCTATTTTGTATTTAACTAAATAAAAGCTGTTGGAATAGGTGTGCAGAAGAGTGTAAAGGTGTTAAGTCTGCAATCACTAACATGATTTGACAACTTCGCGTAGCACTTCTTTGGGTTGTATTTTCTTTGCTTTTTTTCTTTTTTTTTTAAACAAACTTAGGGGATTTTTTTGTTACTTTTTTTTCTTCTCCTTTTTAGTTTCCCCGTTGCCTGTTGATAGTCCATATCCTAGTCCTAGCTTATTGACAACACCTGGGCCAGGTAACTACTACTCCTGCCCTGCTGAAAGAGCAGATAATTTTTTTTCAGCTAGGCTTTTATCTTTGCATACCTTTGTCCTAGGCTTACAGTCTCCTACTGTGTCAACTCCCATATATCCTCCTGGGAATTCCGTGTCTCACCCTGCTACATCCATTAGCAGCGGTATGATGGGTCCAGAGATAGTATTTTCTGGAAGACACAATGGCATCTGCATATACTTTGCTCGGATCATAGGGTAAGATGTTGTGAAATCATCACTCAATTAATTTCGTATTTTTTCTGTGCCCTAATGCTTTTAAAGTGATGAATTCTGTCTTAATAGCATGTAAGAATGAGCATACAGAAGTACGTTTCTCTTTTGTTTCTTAAGTGCCTATTGATAACAATAGATTTGCTTTACAGCTTAATTAATAGTTCTACATTCAGTGAATGGCTGGGACAGAAAAATTTTTTGGACATTGATCATGCAATGTGCACAACTCTGAAAACGTTTGTTTTATTTTTCAACCCTTTAAACTTTGTATTTCCAACTCCTATTACAGGATGAAACAAAAATGCAGAGCTTACAGGATCAGAATCCTAGCTTGAACTCTTTTCTGTTAAGATGATTTAAATAGACTAAAGAAGATTCCATTACTTTAATATTGGGTTGTGTGTCACTAAACACTCAAGAAAGAATAGAACTCTTCATATGTTGGTTCATATCCCTCTCTCTGCTAGATGGGAAGAAATGTTTGTTATGACACTTGTTTGCCGACACTGTGTTTCCAGAGAATAATATTAGCCCACATATAAATTATTTCAGAGCAACAAACCTTATTTTAGTAAATATTTAAAAATTTTGTTGACTGTGCTATGCGGAAACATGCAGTGCTAACATTTTTTGGAATGTATTTTTCATCCAGATCTTTAAGTTAGACCTTGAAGTCAAAAACGTTGCTATTTCTTTAAGAAGTTATTTGTAGCATCTGTGCAGACTTGTGATACTTGTGGTTTTTAACACAGTTCTGTTTTGTATTGCAGAAATATTTGGGATGGCAGTATAGTAGTGGAGAGAGTTTTCAAAAGTGGCAATCGAGAAGTTGTTGCAGTAAGTAAAAGATTATGTTGTATTTTTAAAAGATTCTTGTAGTATATAACTCAAGCCCTTAATACTTGTGTTCCCAATTATAAACTGATAAGGAAAAAAACAATAGCTGTTATTTTAATGTTTTCTTGATTGTATTTGGGTGCTTAATTGTGGAGTAATTCTAGATTTTAAAATCTTTATAAGCTACAGTTTCAAATGTTACTGTTACCAATTGACAATGGCCAATTTCTTCCTTGATTAGTGATTTCATTTCTTTCATTTCTGCATACTCCATCCAGACAAAGCCTAAAAATAAAATGCCTTGGTTGGTAAGGATAAACTTTGCAGTTATGTAAGGACATAAAGCGATTTTCCAACATCTTTGTCACTAACATCTTTACATTTAACTTTTTGTTCATAATAAAAACTATAAAATGTTTCCAAGTGACTTCAGATGTTAATACAATCCTGAACTGAGTAATTACAGCAATGAAAATTTAACTGCTACATAAACTTCTCCACTCCAGTTATGAGGCAACTGGGAGACTCAGGAAGACTGTGGCAGTTACACTCTGTGTCTTAGTGAACCTTAATTGTTGTAGTTCAGAATGGGAAATAGTAAGTTGCAGCTGATTTGTTTATCAGAGATACAGTATTAGACAGCACTTTCTTTGAATGTCTTCAGAGGCTACTGTCTCTTCACGTGTTGCCCCTCATCCATAAGTGTGCTATCTGTCATTGTGATAATGTCACTATTATGCTATTTGTTATACCATCTTTGCATTTATCTTTTTAGTGTCTTTAGCTTAAAGTTGTAAACTTACGTAAAAGTGTTTTGAAAGTCTAAGCTTTCTGTAAATAAAGTTGGTTTCTATTGCAGGTAGAAAGCAGTGTTCCATCCCATGTGCTGGAATGTGTACTGCAAGAACTCAAAGGTTTACAAGAATTTCTAGACAGAAATTCTCAGTTTGCTACAGTAGGAGCCCTCGGAAACCCAAGGTATTAACCCACTGTGTTTAATTTACTACTGGTGTTTAATGTCCAGGTCTTGAAAAATTATCCCATGCATATCTATTCATTGTGTTGAAATGGTCTCCAGCTTCAACTGTTCAGATGCTAAAAACAAGATGTTAGATTTCATCTGTAAAATATTCAGTATCTGTAATCATATTAACATTTCTTTTTATTTTGGAATTACAGTTTCAGCACACCAGCTAATCTGCAACAGAGGCTTCTGGGTTTCATGAGGCCTGATGGTGGAAGTTCTCACCAAGTACAGCAAGAACTGCAGCGGAAATATCATGGTATGCAATTACTTTTAAATGGAAAGTATCAGGAAATGGTGCATCTGAATCTTGAAGTACACACTTACCTGTGTGAAAGCCCAGACGAAAGAATGTCTTTCTGTTTTATACGTACTTGACACTTACCAAAAGTTCTTCAGAAATAGCACTGCCGTCCGGCAGCTAACTTTGTGAGCACCTTGGTTTTTCTTTATAATGTTATCATATTGTTCTATCAGAAGCAGTGCTTCTGCAGTGACAGTGATAAGGAGAAGTCATTTACACATGTACTAGACATGTGATATATGTCCAGAATGAAAACTCAAATCTAGACTAACTAGGGCAAGAAGCTGTACTTTCTTCACTTCTGATGTTACCTTTCACTTTGATAACAGAAGTTTTGAAATTGCAGCTGGTGAAAGCAGATCACAAAGATCATCTCTCTGTGAACAGAATCCAGATTTCTGCGCAGAAATATCCAATGCTTCTGAGCCACTGCAAAACAGAAACTCAGTTTAATAAGCTAAAGTGATTGAACTTTAAAACACCTTTCAACTTCTGTCTTTCATACGAAGAATGAAGTTACAATTCTGCATGGATATGTTTCCTCTTTCTCCAATTTTCCACATTCAGATATTCTTGAAATAGAAAACTAGGTGTTTGTTTTTACAGTCCCTTGTCTTCTTTTTTTTGTTCCTAATGTTCTCCATATTTCATGAAATTTTGTCTCTTCATTACGACATTAGTAGCTGCATACCTATTTACATTTCCACTTGTTAACCAATTCATTTGTGAGACAAGTACATACATTGTCCTTTTAAAAAGAAATAGTCTAGTGTGAGTTGTCAAAGTTACAGTCACCAAAATGTGTATAAAACTTTATGGAATCAGCTCTGTCCCATGACCCATTTGAATTCATGTCGTGTGATGTAGCTTTTCCTCAGCACTTAAAGGCAAGCTAGGAAGTGTTGCAGACATGTATCCCAAATTAAAGGTAGATGTGGTCCATCTGTGTATGATTCTGGATTTTCACTTCTGCTTTGTTTTTGCTCTGCTCAATTCTGATGTTGTTGTTACTTTGAAGTTTACATTTACACTAACAACAAAAAACACCTCATGACGTAGAGTGTGGTAGACATTTAATCATTTTATTTTCATTTTTATGCATTCCAAAGTTGATAAATAAATTTGGATTGTTAGATGATGTAGTATAATTACTTCTGCTTCAGGTGGGAATGTAAGCACTCAAATAACATGAATTGTTGCAATTATGTTCTGCTCATGTAACAAGAATGCCCACTCTATTCTTTCAGTGAATATGATACATCTTAGCTGATTCAAATGTTGCTTGTTTTCCATGTAGCCATTTCTTTGAAACCTGAGCTTTAAAGATAGTGTACAGCATTGACTAAAGGTGTAACTATAATTGTTCAAAAAGCAGATATGGGAAATATATTTTTATTTATATTATATTCATGATAACTCATTTAAAATAATATTTTTGAAAGATCAGGATAGAATTTGAATCTGATTTTGGAAATCTAGTTCACTCACATGAAGCCATACTTTTTCAGAGAAGACTCCTCCTTCGATGCATAGTTTGAAGTAAATGTTAACCGATAATGTTTCTGGGAGGGAAATATTAGTAAAGCACTTTTGCTCCAGTGTGCTAGACAGAGTTAGAGAACAGAGAAGAAGAAGTTGGAAATTTAAGGAGATTGTTATTGTAAAACCTCAAAAATTGACATACTCATTCAAAATATTTAGGACATAGTTACTTACTACCAATCTCTTTGCTTTTTCAGCTGAGGCTCAGTTAACAGAAAAGACTTCACTTCAAGGCATCCAGCAGCTAGTTCGCAAAACCTGTCAGGCATTGGCTTTATGGAAATTGCTGTGTGAGCACCAATTCAATGTTGTTGTAGGTGAGCTTCAGAAGGTACGACCAGAATCATCTGATCTTAATTTGTTCATATTTAATAAGGCTGAATTTTTTTTTTGCTTCTCAGATGTTCACAAAAGGGTATTAGTTTAATTCATTGCAAGGCAGATTATGGATTTTAAGCTGCATATAGATTTTTATACAGGTTGCAAGTGTTTATTTTTAGGAGACTACATACCGTATTGATGTTGTCACCCAACTTTAGCAAAGTGGAAGTGTCACTCACAGTAGATTTAGCTTTACTTTACTGAGAGTTAGTAATGAGTCTGTTTTATAAATTATGTTTTCTCTTTGGACACATTCTGGAATGAATAGACCAATGTTGCCCAACCTAGAAGAATTGACTCTTTGCCTTACTGTTAGTAGAGATTTAATAGTGGAGAGCAGTAGTGTTGCAGGGACTTCAGAATGCACTTTTGCATAAGCAGAGGTCTAGAATATATCACAGAACAGCTGAAGTTGGAAGGGACCTCTGGAGATCATCTAGTCTGCCTCCTCCTGTTCAAAGCAAGGTCAACTCTAGGACAGGTTGCCCAGGATCATGTGTAGTCTGATTTTGAAATATCTGCAAGGATGGAAACTCCACAACCTCTCTGGTTAACCAGTTATAGAGTTCAACCATTCTACAAAAAAAAAAAAAAAAAAAAAGGTTCAGATATTACTTCCTGTGTTTTAACATTTGGCATTGCATCTTTCCCTGCTTCTGAGCACTGAGAAAAGTCTGGTTCTGTCTTCTTTACACCCTCCCACCAATTATATATAAATAATAGTAAGATCCCCATCAGCCCAGCCTAAGCTTTCTCTCCCTTGGACTGAAAAAGCCTGGTTATTTTAGCCTTTCCTTGTTTTTAAGGAGGGAAATTCACAGAACTATTGCTGCTTTTGCTGTGTATGCTCTGCTAATGTTGGATTTGCATCCAGTCCTTGAAGAAGTTAATTATTTGAATATTAGGCATTTTGTCCTAGCTTGTCTTAGAAGAGTTCATTATCTTTAAAGTAGTATTCTTTATCATTAAAAAGAACAACTTTTAAATTTTATGAATGCACAGATGTTGAAAATCTTCATGCAGTTGTCTTGGGGAGGTAGCACAGTTTCTAACATAGATAGCATTTCTCTTGCGTTGGACAAGGAGTTAATTGCTTAATAAACCTTTTCTTCTCTTTACAGTAGTTCGAGGTTTTGTAATAATATTTTAATGCTTTAAGTGGTCAGCTAAGTAGTCTAACTGGCAGCTAGCAATATGCGAGCAAATATTCCTAATAATTAAAAAAAAAAAAGGAATAACCTTCTGTGTGACTTTATGCTTTTTTATATTTAGATATTATAAACTTTGTTAAAAAATCCATCTCATTCTACATCCATTATCACATTCATCCATGAATATTCTCAGATGGTTTCCTTTATTAAAAACTGTGACATGCTCATTTTATAGTGTTCTGACAGTGCCCTGTGAAACAGAGGGAGAAGTGCTAATTCCTTTCTCACAAAGAACTGAAACAGAAGTGACACATTGTATAGGCCACAGGAGGACTATGAGTTCTCACTGTCCTTTGACATCCAAAAGTCTAGTGTCGTCACTGATAGGGCTTTCTTCTCTTTTTTTTTTTTCCTCTTTCCGCGTTTTGCTGTATGTGCACTGTTTAAAATAATGTATTTCTCTGCTGTGCACTTTGGTTACTGCGGTTTTGTATGTGTTCACTTACTGGAAATAGTTAACTTTGCTGTAACATTTTTGCATTCTAAACAACATTAAGTAAAATCTTCAGTGAACTAATGGAATTTTGTCTGTCTTCAGGAACTTCAAGAACATCTAAAGATTACTGCTTTCAAAGACTTGGTAATTAGAGACAAAGAATTGACTGGAGCACTCATTGCTTCTCTTATAAACTGTTATATCAGAGACAATGCTGCTGTGGATGGCATCAGTGCCCATTTGCAAGATATCTGTCCTCTTCTCTATAGCACTGATGATGCTGTCTGTTCCAAGGTAAGTTAACTTGCAGACTTTGTAGCATCAAAACACAACATTACAGTGCATTACAACACAAATGCAGTGGGATCAAATGCACCTTCAGCAAGTTTGCCACTGACACCAAGCTGAGTGGGGGTGTTGACGCACTGGAGGAGGAAGGGATTCCATCCAGAGGCACCTTGGGAGAGGTGCAAGGTCCTGCAACTGGGCTGAGGCAGTCCCAAGCAAGAATATAGGCTGAGGCAATGAGTGGGTAGAAACTAGTCCTATGGAGAACATCCTGGGAGTGCTGGTGGGTGAGAAGCTTGACATGAGCTGGTAACGTACACTTACAGCCCAGAAAGCCAATTGCATCCTGGGTCACATCAAGAAAAGCATGGCCAGTGGGTCAAGGTAGGTGATTCTGCTCCTCTGCTCTGCTCTCATGAGACCCTACCAGCAGTAGTGTGTTCAGCACTGGGGCCCCCAAAATAAAAAGGGCAGAGACCTGTTGTACTGAGTCCAGAGGAGGGCCATGAAGATAACCAGAGGGTTGGAACACCTCTTATATGATAACAGGCTAAGAATTGGGATTGTTCAGCCTTGAGAGGAGGAGATTCTGGGGAGACGTTTTAACAGTCTTCCAGTACTTAAAGAGAGCCTACAGGAAAGATGAGGAGAGACTCTTTATCAAATACTACAGCAATCGGACAAGGTGTAATGGTTTTAAACTAAAAGATTTAGTTGAGACATTAGGAAGAAATTCTTCACTGTAATGGTGTTGAGGCAGCTTGGCCAGAGACGTTGTGAATGCCCTGTCCCTAGAGATCTGCAGGGCCAGGTTGGATGGGGCTTTGGGCAACCTTGTCTAGTGTAAAGTGTCTGTGACCGTGGCAGGATGCTGAAACTAGATGATCTTTAAGGTCCTTTCCAACCCAAACAATTCCATGATCCTGTGATTCAAATGAGATAACTCAGGCATCTTGTAAATCAAGTAGTTTCAAGAACTAATGATGAAGGCAGGTCATCTGTGTATTTGTCTTGTAGTTGATTGATGCTGAAAGTGATGTGAACTCTGGTTTGAAGTGCTTGCAGTTATTTGTAGTGTTCATAGGGTCTCTAGCTTCAATGTGATACCTGAACAAAGTCTTTCTGGTGTTGGTAATATATGTCTTGTTTTTTGCCTGTTACCTAGTTTTGCAGAATTCGTATAAAAGTAATTATCTTGAAGAACTCTATTCTTTGAAGTGCTTCAGATAAATTCAGCAAAAGTAACTGCTGAGGGGAGAACAGGAAACTAGTTGTTTAAATCTTGTCTTCACAAGTACCCAGACTAGAAAGTCCTTATCACTAATGCAGTTGTACAGTCTTTCTGCTGGAAACTTGCTGTTATCAACTGACAAGAGGAAGTGTTTTTAGATGATATTTCCTGTTTTTTCAGCTTTGAAGCTTGGTGTAATAACTCATTAACTCAGTTGACATGAATAATTTTCGTTTTCCCATCGCTTGTCTGTAGGCAAATGAATTGCTTCAGCGGTCTCGACAGGCACAGAATAAACTAGAAAAAGAGAAGATGCTAAGAGAGTCACTGAAAGAGTACCAAAAGATCAGCAATCAAGTAGACCTTGCTAATGTTTGTGCGCAGTATAGGCAAGGTAAGAGGCAGTCTCTGATCTTTTTCTGCTAGATAGTTTCTCTATCATTTTATGCCATCTTCTTGTTTTCTGACTTCCAACTCATCTTACAATGATGTTTTGTCAGAAATGGTTTCCTAATAACTCTCAAAATTAGTATATGTCAACCTCTTCTTGTTTAAAGACATTCTAGATTTCACCAGTAAATGCAAAAGGAACACTTCTTATAAAAGTATTCTAATCCACTTACTTCCTCGTGCAGTGTCCATTTTTTCTGCATGTGTGGTAAATATATTTTTAGTGAAATTTTTTGGCTGGATATAAGCAGAGGGTAAAGTATGGTGTTTTTGCAGGTGAGGTTTTCATACAAATGCACTGTGTGAAAGATGGTTCCAAATCCTGTTTTGTGTAGCAGAAGCTGGTATGCAATTTAAAGATAGATATGACTGTTTTAACAGTCAGGATTTCAGCCTCTGTTCTACAAATATCTAACTTCAAACTTGCACGTAATTCCACAGGTTAAGTACAAGCATAAACCTTTATAAGGTACAGAACAAAGTGAATAAGGTTTATTTTGTCTTGTATGATAAAATGGGTAGTATTTGATGTCACTTATTTGTCATAGATTTAATACAGTAATTTCTGGTTTGTTTTGTTTAAATTTTATTTATTTATAGTGCGTTTCTATGAGGGAGTAGTAGAACTGTCTCTTACTGCTGCTGAGAAGAAAGATCCCCAAGGTCTTGGCCTTCATTTCTATAAAAATGGAGAACCAGAGGAGGATGCTGTTGGACTCCAAGCTTTTCAAGAGAGGTAAGTTTTTAGGATACTGATACTTTCTTAGCATTACATAGGATGCTTCATTTCAAGTGAGAAGGAACACAGCTCTTCTGGGGAAGGTAGGGAGGGTAATGGCAAGAAAGCAGTTTAGGTCACTCCAAAAGTAATGCTTCCTATGTATTTCCATGGAATCTACAACAGATACAAAGAACACAATAATACTGTTTGAGAGCGCAAATTTTCAGCTACAAAGCACTATGTTTCAACATAGTTTTTCAACTACAGTTGTTTCCAACAACTATTTTTCAACGTGCCACCATTAGCTATGCATTTTTGCCACTAATGAGCAAGAGCCTGCATGTTATGCTCATAAAAATCTGCACCAGCAGAGGTGACACTCTGCTGCTGTCACCACTGCTGAAATGCACCACCCACTGCGTCTCTATGCTCACAGCCACTGTTTGGTCTCTGTACACATTCAGCAAGCATCAATGCATGTCAGTGGGTGCCATTTTTTCCACATGGAGAAATTCAGTTTCACACGTTTCCTTCATCTGCACTCCCGTGTCAGACACTGTTTGGTCAGAGTGCCCCTCTGCTGCCATCTGTTGCATGGCAACAAAATGTAACAGAATATTTACGGGAGAGTTTAACCTTGACTGTCATCCCACCAACATCCCCCTCTGACATTGTAACATAATAAAATAGGAGGCCAACATAATAAACATAATAAACATAACCAACATAATAAACATTATGCCAACATAATAAAATAGGAGGCATTACTTTTCGAGCAGCTCTCATAGAGTAGGATTCATAATATATATGGTTTTGCCCGATGTACTTTGCTAGATTATCATTAATATGGCACAAACTGAGTTTGGAACAGAGAGTAAAATAGTACATATAGAAAACATTGTGATCTGATCACTACGTAAGTATTTGTTAGGAAGAGACTGAGACTAGACTAGATTATGTGAACTAGCTGATAATATCTGAAATTATTTCTTTGTTCTAGTAATTATGTCTACAAATGCATGCAATAAAATTTAGAAAAGTATTCCATAGGTTGTTAAAATTGAGAGGCTTTTATTTTCTTTTGCTCTGTTTGCAGATTAAACAGCTACAAGTGTATCACCGATACACTTCAAGAGTTAGTTAATCAAAGTAAAGCTGCTCCCCAGTCTCCTAGTGTACCCAAAAAGCCAGGTCCTCCAGTGCTGTCATCTGACCCCAACATGCTAAGCAATGAAGAAGCCGGACACCATGTAAGAAATCTGCAAAAAAGTCATGACTGCATATCAGAAAATAGTGTGATTTGAAGTGGTGTAGAATTTATTATCTAAAAAAGAAAAACAAATTTGGAATTCTTTAGCAAGACAGATAACCAAGTCAAGATTTCTCATGAATTGGCTTCTTTATGCAGTGTTAATAAAAATGATGTTATGCAAGTAATGTGAAATTAAATATTCATTTACATATTCAATATTTAATGTCTTCTGGGATAACAGTCTTTTTTTCTCTCCTTAGTTTGAACAAATGCTAAAGCTTGCTCAGCGTTCAACAGATGAACTCTTTAGTATTGCGCTTTACAACTGGTTGATACAAGTTGACTTGGCTGACAAACTGCTACAGGTAAGCTCATCTGTATTCAGGGAAATAATTTGTTGGATGGTTCCACTGAACTAGATGACTTAATTGTAATAATCCTGATGCTTTAGAAGAGAGGAGAGAGCAAGAATATAACTGTTGTCTTTATGACCTTTGCAGGTGACTGCCCCCTTCCTGGAACCTTACCTTGTGCGGATGACCAAGATTGACCAGAACAAAGTCCGTTATATGGATTTACTGTGGAGATACTTTGAAAAAAACAGAAATTTTAGTAATGCAGCCAGAGTCTTGGCTAAATTGGCTGACCTACATAGGTATGGATTATGTAGGATTTATTAAAGCTACTGAAGTAATTAAAAAAAAATAAAAGTAAAGCCTAATGTGTAGACATTTTAAGAAAAGGTCAATGCCTTTTCTTAGTCATTTGAAAAGTTTAAAAACATCTAAACAAATCAATCCATGGTGTTTTTAAAAAAATTTATATATCATATATTAACTTGCAATGTATTTCTTGTTTAAAGTACAGTGTATGAAGTGATGATTTGTGATGCAGAATTCTATAATGTGATAGTGTAACTGTAGAGCAGCTGATTGAGAAGTACACAGGAACTGTGTCTGCATAAAGAAAGTGTTAAATGGTTCAGGTATAATTTTTTGCATGACTCAGTAAAATCAAGAGAGGATGCTAGCTGGTTTCCAGGGCCTAGTTAGAATATGACTAACTCTTAAATACTAATACTGGGTACCCATTATGCACTTTAAATACTTGTTTTGCAGCACAGAAATTTCTCTTCAGCAGCGTCTTGAATACATTGCACGTGCTATTTTGAGTGCCAAAAGTTCCACTGCCATATCCTCTATAGCTGCAGATGGTGAATTCCTACACGAACTAGAAGAGAAAATGGATGTAAGACAAATTATCTATTTAAGCTATACTTTATATGTGTCATTGCACATGGCACTTTTATTACCAAATCTGTCAAAACAATTTTCTGTATTTTGTTCCCAGTATGGTTAAGTTATGCAGTTGATCTTTCTGAGGTGTAAAACTGTAGCATATCTACATTTAAATAAGGTAAAGTTAATAGAAGACTTCATTAAATTAATCCCAATCTTGAAACTGTTTTTACACAAGGTTGCAAGGATCCAGCTTCAAATACAAGAAACATTACAACGGCAGTATTCCCATCATTCTTCAGTGCAAGATGCAATCTCCCAGCTTGATGCTGAGCTGATGGATATAACCAAGGTGGTTAGAAATTTCTCTGTATTAAATATCAGTTTATCTCATTTGGGGAGTGGGGGCAATTCAGTGCAATGAATGGTCTTATGTTGACTAGAAAATGTGAGAGAGAGTTTGGCATTCCCAGTCTCAGAATGTCTGTATTAGCCTAGACTCTTTTTCTGTACATTGATATTCCTTCAGTCTCCTGTACTTTATTTTCTTCCATATGTTTATCTTCTTTAATCTTCTAAGATTTCTTGATTTATTGGAGCACCACATTAGAAAATTTTCTTTATTAATTATAGCTTCATACAAAGATAGGGATTATATTTAAGAAGTTAAACTCAATATATTAAATAAAAATAATTTAAATGTAGTATTTGACAACAGTCACTTAAGGTGCACCTTTTCTATATACCATATCTACCACATAAAATAAAGAAAAGTTGATTTTAAAAGTTTTGTCTTTATTCTACTTGAAATGTCAAACTGGTCTCTTTTGTTTTTTTCCCAGCTATATGGAGAATTTGCTGACCCTTTTAAGCTCTCAGAGTGTAAGCTTGCAATTATACATTGTGCAGGTCATTCTGATCCTATCTTAGTGCAAACTCTCTGGCAAGAAATCATTGAAAAAGGTAGGTCTTAACGGACCAGGATGGATTCACGCTAGAGGAAAACAGTATGATTAAAGCTTTGGTATGAAAAAAAAAAAAGCTAATGGTATGCTGTTTGGGTGGGTTGCATCTTTTCTGGAATATTCTGTAACATATTTGATAGGCATAATTCATTAAAGTTTATATCTTTGGTTTGAGTGCCTGAAGGACAGCAAAGTACAGTATTTCTACATAAATGTTGAAGCATGTATGGCTTGAATTATTGTTTCGACATAAGATTTAAAAAGTTGTTTAATCTTTACATTTTCTTAGATCCCATTATATATGAAATTCAGCATACTTGTGAAATTTTGTCTGAAGGTTTCAGTACTTCAATCTGTTGACTTTGCACTGACATATGTAGCATAAGATTTTTGAGGTGCTAAAGTAAATGTAAGTATCAGTGTAGTTGTCTATGAATGTGGAAATTTCTTTGTCTGAACTTCTCTTAAAATGATTTTTTTTTTCTTTCAGAGTTGAGTGATAGTGTGTCTCTGAGCCCTGCTGACAGAATGCAAGCGCTTAGTCTAAAGATGGTATTGCTTGGAAAGATATATGCTGGCACGCCTCGGTACTTTCCTTTAGGCAAGTGGTTTAGCCTGCATAGCAAATAAATACATGTATTACTTGAATGACAGATTTCTTTCTAACCTAAGAAATTTCTTTTTTTTATTTTTTATAAAAGGAAAAAATATTGATAATTGTGTTTCCTCCAATGCTTATGATACATAACTGCTATATTTTCTTGTGAAATTTTTCACTGTAGTTGGAGCAATACATTATTTCAACCACGATTAGTAATGGGGCTGATCTCGATGGTAGTTGGGTGGTGCCTTTCCTTTTTATCCCAGAAATTAGCAGCAAAAGCACTGTTCATATGACTAGCTCATTATTACAATGATTTTGACAAGGGACTGAAAAGAGGGAGGTTAGATGAGAAGTAGAAATAGTTGCCTCTAATTTTCTAAACACAGTATAATTGTGTGCTTGTAAAACCACTATGAGCTTTACAGCTGCATTTTTTCCCAGAATTTATCTAGGGATTTATACAGAATCTATGGGTTTTCACCCTGAATTGGAAGTAAATGAAGCTTAGAAGGCAGCAAGTTACTTTTGAATGGCTGCTAAATTCACAAAGTAATTAAGTTTGTATCAAAGTACAAAGTCAAACTGTGTACTTGTACATGTAGTAAGATTTTAGGCATCCACCTGTATTGTGCATATCCCTTCCCTTGTACAGATTTGAGGAAGCTGTTGCATCTGTTTTATAGGTGAAAGGTGCCAACAAAAGTGTGAAAGACAGAAAATTAGACTTGGAGCTAGTAACTTTCAAATGACCTTTGCTAGACTGCCTTTAACAAGTTGGAATCTAAGTATCCCATTTTATTTTTCCTCCAGACTTTTTAGTGCAGTTTCTAGAGCAACAGGTCTGCACTTTGAACTGGGATGTAGGTTTTGTAACATATACCATGCAAGAAATCGGAGTCCCATTGCCAAGGCTGCTTGAAGTATATGACCAGTTGTTTAAAGCGCGGGTAAGGAAAATAGCCACACAAAAAAATTTCAACCACTATTAAAGTCGTTAGTTTGCCAAAGAACATAAAATAATGTAAGGTGTGATTATATCAAAATAGCAACTTCATAGATTTTGTTTTCTGTTTTTCACTCAAAGACTTCCACTGGTCCTTCTTATCTGTTGATTTTATTCACTTCAGTTCTGAAGGATGAGGAAAATTGTTAAGATATTGTAAATTGTTTTATTTCACCTAAAGCTGACTTAGAATTAAGTAGGACTAGAATTGTTGTGCTGCAGAAGGAATGACAACTCTTGAATGTATTAATTTCATTTCTTTCCTATTCATGATTAGAATTTGCTATGTTATCAATATAATCAATTCAGTAGGCATAAATAAAGATTAATATTTTTAATTTTTGATTTTTAGAATAGGTTTTCTTAATTAAAACAAAGAACATTGACTTATTTCTTTTTATGCAAATCCTTTAATGTAAGGAATGCAAGACTTTCTAAAACCTGTTACTGTACAGAATCTTAGGTAATAGAAAACAGTTACATTCATGTATGTTTTAATATTGTTTAAGATAGAAGCCCCTCTTATATTTTTGTTACAAAAAATTACTATCAAAGCTGGCAATTGTTATGGATCTGTTGACCCACCCCGCTGCCCTTTTTTCTTCATTAATATGTGTCTTAATATTTTGAAATCTCCTTTAGGACCCATATTGGAATAGAATGAAAAAGCCTTTACACCTTTTGGAGTGTATTCATGTGTTATTGTCAGGATATGTACAAGATCCAAGCAGAGTACTTCTAAGGTAAGAGGGGCAGCTATATCCTAATGAAGTACACAAGAAAATGTATAAAGTATCCTAAGGCAGTGTACTTCAGCTTTCACCAAAGCTTTTCTTCTTTTCTTCTGGGTGAATTTAGTGTTAGTTTTCAGGTAGTAATTATTGAGACTCCTAATTTTAAATCAGCTAGTAGAAACTTTGAGTCTTCCCTATAAAACTGCCTCAGTAAAGATAATTTTCTCTGCAGAAGATACAGGAGAAAGTGACAGGACTGTTTTGTAAATTTTTTGGCAACATAGTTTGTATTGGAGGGAATCTGGAAATAGTGGGAAAAAGTGAGAATGCAGTCTTCGTTTTGTGAATGAAACAGTGTAATGTTTCATAAGAAAGGCTAGAGGCACTGAGGTTTTGTATCCTAGAGCAGACTAAACATGGATGTAAATATTTCCAAATTGTTCTTAAAAGGTTGGTGATTGAATCACTCTCCAAGACTAAAATTCAGCACAATGTACAACAGGAAAGAATTTAAGTTTGGTATTCGAAAAAATTCCTAGCTAAAAGAAGAGTTGTGCATTTCAAGAAGTTGCCAGTGTATCATAGAATCTAGTGTTTGCAGTTTTTGCAAATAGACTATGAAAATGACAGTCCGAACTATCCTGTCTCAGAAAAAAAGAGCAGAACTAGACAATGTCATCACAACTCTTCTAACTAAATTTTTGTAATTATTCTGGAAAATATACATGCAAATATCCCCTATTCAAACACAGTTTACCTGTCTTCCTTTTTTTGGTCTTCTATGGTAAATATTGTAGCTTACTAGAATGTTAATAATTAACATTTATTTTTGTGATAGTAGAATAAAGTCTGAAATTAATGTTAGTGTAGCTATAAAAATATTGATTTTCTATTAATGTTTGATAATTACATTAATAACTTAGTTTTTTATTCATTTCTAAATACCTGAATATTCATTAAGTAAATAATCCCTTTCATATTAACTGTATCAATTTTATCATTTATCAATTCTGTGTTATAGTAATGATTAATTTATTCTCCCATTATACTTCACTTACGAGCATTAGATTAAAAAATCAGTTTTTTGTAATAAACAATTAAGTATTTAAAAGTAGCTGACATATCTTGCTGATGCATTATCCCATTAAATCTTGAGGGTTTCTCACTTTCTATTTTGGTTGAATTTTAACACACAAACTATTCTGTTTTATTCTGATTTTCTTTACAGGCGACGATTCACAAATGTTTGCTTGGATGCTGTCAGTTGCTACCTGGTTGAACTTCAGTCTATGAGCCCAACGCTAACGGTGCAGACTACCATTGGGAACTTTAAATCACTACAGGCTAAGTTAGAACGGCTTCACTGATTGACTAATACAATAAAAATCTCTAGCACAGATAAAATGTACTGTGAAATGAAAGTTCAGATGTCTGCACTGAATCTCTGGAAGAACAAATGCTCGATGAATACGTAAGAAAGTTGCATCTCCTGCCAATATTTGATTGTGTGGTCTGTCTTCCTGCTAATCTAAACATATCTACAAATTGTAGAATGTAAATGTGGCAAATTGAGTTTCTTTTGCTACTACCACATTTTTTTAATGATAGAAAGCTCGTTTTTTATACTGTTGAAATAAAATACATTGTATGTTTTTTTCCTTGGGGATTAAAAATATTTGAAAAATATTTTCTTTTTCTTTACTTAACATGAGGTAATGGAGAGAGTTAAAATCGACTTTATAGCTCTTCTACAAGTATTAAAACAAATTACAACTGCGCAATGCAAGAATATGACAAAAGCACATGTTGGAGGAGTCAGGTTGTAAAAGTCTTATCAAGGAGTAGTGATTCAGTCATACCTCTAGTTGGCCTTTATTGGCAAGTCTTTCAATGACAAAGATAATCACTTCTTCATAACTGTCTCTTTCACTATGAAATAGTATGTTTGGAATCGAAGTGAGAAATTAGCAACCTAATTTACAATGCAAGTGAAAGAGCAGTATTAAAAGCCTATTCTCCCAATTCCATTTTAATAAACGTTTTATCTGTTAAAAGAAGTGAATTCTACTTCTAGTATGTGCACACAAGCACTAAATTGTGTATACTCCTTAAAATGAGCAACAGCTGTGCCTTATCCTGCCTACATGCTTCCTAACCTTTAAAATCTCATTCTACAAATAAATGATGTTTTGTCTCTGTTTTGCTTCCATGCATTGTATATGTATCTAGTAACATAAACTTTGTATACCATGCACAAGCAATTACCAATTTATGCTGGTCTTTAGTTATTTTCAGGTAACTTTCATGCTAGTAAGTCAGAGTTAAGAGAGAAGCAAATATATTTGTATATTCATGCAGAGTAGGTTAATGTAATTTTTTTCCAGGAGAGTGAGTAGTTGATAGACATATCACAGGTGTTCAAAAAACAGAAAGAATAATTAAGACATTTATTCACATGCAAGTTAACTATGACCTTTACTGCCAGAAGTTATTGTGACCTAGAGTTTTATTGAAAGTGTAGCTGTTGAAAAATTTACCTATTGACTGCCTGGTACATTGTGGTGGGTTTCTATCAGATTGCGCCCAGTAAAGAAGTATGCAAATTAGAATAATTCCGGGGTTTTTCCATCTCTTGTTAAACCAATATAAAGCCGAAATCTTAATATTGGCTTTTCTGTCAGTGTTGAAATTCATTCACGAAGTGTTAAAATAGAGGAAGTACTTTCTGTCTTGGGAAAAAAATGCTTTCTCTATAAAAGTAGACTCCAGGTGTTGGAAAATATTTTTTGCAGGCAGCTGTGTTTCACACCAAGGATTTCTTGTAGATTTATCGTGGTCTGGTTGCATAGTTCATACTCCATTGAAGTGACATCCCAAGTCTTGCCTGATCTATTTAACTTTTCTTGGTAAATCTTAATGTTTACACAACAGTATGTTGCATTGAGCCATGTTCCGTAATCTATAGATACCTGTTTTCATATCTGGCCAAATGACCAAAGATTGGGAAAAGGCACAAGTCAGAGACTTGAGCTCCAGTGCATACGTTTGTTAGGGTTTTTTTCAGCTTTTGAATAGAAATGCCTTGAGCATTGTTTCACTATAAATTGCAAGTGTATTAAGTGTCATCTTTGATATTTTTATTGTAATTTCAGTGTAGATGTTGCCTCTTGTTTTCATAGCAGTTGCTCTCCTCTAACATGAAGAAAGGGTGGGCTCTGCTTCCCAATTTAAATTTGGAGGGATGTGGAAATCTGAGATGAAGAGGAAGGAGTGGGCTGATGTAAGGAAGTATATGAAGCAAATGGTGACAAGTAGGAAAGTAAATAGCCAATATGAACCACTTCTCAAGTGGGTTATTAAGAAAATTATTAACAATTAGGTGATTAGTTGTTTAGTTTCTTTTTATTTTTGTGTTACTTGTTCTCGATGAACACGTTGAAGGGAAAGCAGAAAAGGATTTATCTAAAGAGCTTTGAAGCACAAGAGCTATTTTGAGGGAACAGCTGATTTAAGGGAATCCAATGCCTTTCCTCAAGGTGAGGAACCTCCTTGTCTTCTAACTGCTTGTGTTTTACCTAAATTCCTGAACTGGATAGTGGCTGTTGGCCGCAGCCCGTGCCCAGGAAGCCTTTGGGTCTCTTAAACTCGTAGCGGCACTCATCATTCCCCGAATACTGCTGATGCAAATTCCCCCTCATGGCATGCTCAGCAGAGCAGCTGTCGGCGGGGCGTCGCCATGTGCCTTAGGTGACGCCCGGCTTCCCTTCCCCGGCGGGGGTGTCAGTCAGGTCTCCGCGGTCAGCTTTCTCCGGACGATGGAGATTTCCACGCCGCCTTCCTGAGCCGGCAGGTTCGGACGCGGAGAAGAAGCCACAGGACAAGCGCTGCTAGAACACTGGGCAGGAAAACGTAGCGGCGATCGTTGGATGACGCCATCCGGGCGAGAAGAGCACGCGCCGCCTCCATGGCGGCTGTGGGGAGGAGGGGGGAGCGGGGCGGAGCGGGGGAGAGCTGCGCTGGGCGACCCGGCCCCGCGCCTGCGCACTGCGCGGCTGTTACCCCCCTCCCACTGGCAGTTGTCTCGGCGGCAGTTGGCGGCGGTTTGTGCTGCGGCGCGGCGGGGCGGTGGCCTCGGGTTTGCCCTCTGTGGTGAGCCGGCGGCGGGCAGCGAGCGGGGCGCGCATCATTTCCCTTTCCCTGCGTCCTCAGGGCCGCGGTTATCGTGAGGGACCGTCCCTGCCCTGACACGAGTAAAAGCGGGGGCGGGATCCCCGTGAGCAGCGCCAGGGAAGCTGGGGAAATCTGCCCCTCCCGCCCTCTGTCCCGCTTCGACGGCTTTGCGAGCTCGCGAATGAACGCCTCGAGATGTGAGGCGCGGCGGCGGCTGTCGCGGTCCTCGCGGGGCGCCGCGTTCTGGCACCCGCGGTGTGGGGGTGGCGGTGTGGGTGGAAGCAGTGGTCCGCTTGGAAAGAGGCAAGGATAAGGGTCTGCTCGGTCTTAGCAGGAAGCTGCTACAGTGTGTGTCCTGATTCCTGTCCTCTAACTGCTGAAGATAATAAAAACTTCTTTTTTTCCCCCAAATTCTCTGTAGCTGTGTGAAGAAGACGTTGTTTGGTTTTCTTTTATAATGGTTACCTAGTGGCGTTACGAGCATGGAGGTTAAGCTGGATGTTCTCATATCTACCTCTATCAAACAAAGAAAACCATGGACTCGCGTCTCCTGGATCGGACAGGTAAGTGTAAAGAAGTTTTATGCAAATGTGGTGCTTTAAACAGGTACATTTTGCCTATGTAACATTTTGCACTTCTGCTCGCAGGGAGGTGGGTAAAAAGGGGGTTAATTTGGAAGTATTACTCTTAGGAGTTATAGAAAACAAAAATAATTTATTTCACTTTTGTCTCAAGGCTGGATTAATTCAGAATTGTTCAATGGAGAGTCTTATTTTCAAAGGATGTGTGTTTTTCCATTTCTTGCTGCATCAGTTGAAAGACATGCCTTCTTAAATCTTTATGATAAAATGAGACTAGATAGATCATACGTTATAAAAACTGAGTTTAATTAGGTAGATTCTTAAGGCCCATTCCTTCTGTTGAAATCAGTGACAAAAATCTGACTGAATTAAACATTACCAGAGGAGGTAACTAGTGTCTGATCTTGTGTTTGTTGGCATGTGCTTCAGTTGGGGTACTTTGAAGAAATTTTTAGTAATTACTCTAGGTTTAGTTTAATGTTTAAAAATCCGTGAACCAAATGCATAATCAGTGTAGGCTATATGATCCTAGAATTATAGAATATCCCAGGTTGGAAAGGAACCTGAAGATCACTGTGTTATATTGTAAAGGAAATATGCCGAGGAATGAAGTTAATATGGTAACTGCAGCTGTAACGTATTTTTTTCCTTCACTATTTTTTCTCTAACTTTTTTTATGTCTGTCTCTGATATTTTGCAAGATCGTAGAAAATATGTTTTAAAAAATGAAATGCTCTTCTCTTTTATCAGGAAAAAGAGGCTGTTTTTCTTCTGGATGATAAACATATAAGTGAAATTAATCTTGCATCAGGGAAGACAAAGAAGAAAATCCCTCAGCTACAATCATTGTTGAAAAATGTAGTTGTCTTAACAACATCATCAAATGGTTAAGTATACTATCTCCTGTATTATAAACTCTTGCTATTTTATTTGTAGTTTTAACAGTTTAGAAACATACAATACCTAAAATATTTCCTAGTTCACTATCAGCTTTAGAAGTGTGGCTAAAATGGAAGGGAAGCAATTACAGGTACTTCATAATAATGTGTTTCAAAACACGAGGGTTGAACTAGATGATCTTGTAGGTCCTTTCCAACCTAGTGTTTCTGTGATTCTATGATCTCTGCCCGGATGAACACAGGTGCTTGGCTGGCCGGATTACTTAAAACAGGAGAGCTATTTCTTTGGAATAAAGATCAGGACTGCTTGAAAGTAACACCAGCAATTGAAGAGTCTAGGAAAGTAGTTGCAGCGGCACAAGGTAAGTGTTTTCAGTTTGTCTTTTGAAAAATGAAATAGAGACACTGTCCTGGTTTAACCTAGCAGACAGCTAAGTCCCCCCCAGTTGTTCGCTCACCCTCCCCCCTCCCAAGTGGGATGGGGGAGAGAATTAAGGAATAAATACAGTAGAACTCGTGGGTTGAGATAAAAGCTATTTACTAAGACAGCAGAGAGAATAAAAGAAATACCAGTACATATATATATAAGATAAGAAACAAGAAATAATACCCAAAGCAAGGGACCAACAACCGATTCCCAACCGGCCAGCAGCCCCTCCCTCCGAGCAAGAGAGCGATTTCTCTTCCGTAAAAATCACATGATGTGATGTGGTATGGAATAGCTCTTTGGTCAGTTTGGGTTAGCTGCCCTGGTCCTGTCCCCTCCCAATTCACAGCTCCTTATGCCTTCTAACTGCTTCATTGAGGAAGAAAATGTGTCCTTGGCTGTGTTCTTTTTCTGAAAAAGTTCTTTTTCTGTTGTTATAAACTGTTATTTCACAAGTTAAAAACTGCATTATGTTTGTTTGTATTTATATCACTTGTGTGCTAACTAAGCTTTGACAAATGTCCTTTTTGTTATTTAAATGATGCAGATTTCTAAATAGAAAAAAAGTGTAAACTGAAATCTATTTTTAAATGCAGTGCATATTTTATTTGTCGTGGTTAATTATAAGCTGTTGAAAAATGTTCCTTAATTAGGGTATAAATATCATGGAGGAGACATACATCTGATTTAAACCCTATATGCATCACTTTAAGTTTATTTTCTAGGTAGAGTTTTATGATAAATTTGTATTTGGAAGTTTAGTATTAAGTTGCGTACCATCTAAGTACCATCTTACTTATCGGATAATCCCACTGACGTCGCATTACAAAGTGAAGTATTGTACAGGCAATTTGTCATCTCAGGGAACATCAGTAGTGCATTTAGGAATAGATGAGTATGTATTTATTTATAGTTTTCATGAAAGATGTATTTCAAGAAAGACCATTTCAGGAAACAACATTAGTGGTTGAGTCTTATGGGAAAGATAATTCATAAAATCTGTAAAAATGGGCATCCCATCTGACGTTACTGCTGCCCTGTCTAGTATTAGTGACAAAGCTGGAAATGAAGTTACTTAAGGTGGCAGCTTGGATTTGTTGTGATAAAGATGAAAAGAATTTTCCTGTTTTTTTTTTTATTTTTTAAGTCTAAATCGAGCAGAGAAGCGAAAGTAATTCTGGAACATTCTTGTTTTTTTCTAGAGTGTTTGATGAGATTGTATTTGTATGTGTCTGGAGATGGCAGAAAGGCGCTGTTAACTACTCCTACAGCATGCATCTTTTTGTGGGAGAGCACAGAACATGAAAATGTACTCTCTTATAAAAAGTCGTCTGGGCGTTGGACACAAATTTTTCCTGATGAATCAGTCACATTACCTTCTACTGAAGAAAAAGAAGTTGGAGTTCACGCTGCTTTCATACAAAATGAGGTAAAAAAGCAAGCCCTAAAGTAATCAGCTCGTCTATTAAGTTTGAGCCATAGAAGCTACAGTGAGCGATGTCTGACTTCGTTTTGTATACACTTAATTATTCAGTTTGTATGAGATTTAATGACAGCATAAGAACAGCTGTACTGGATCAGATGCAAGTTCATCTAGTCTAATATATTCTTAATTGCCTTACATTTGAGTGACAATATTATGCTATTTTAGCTCAGTAGCTATTGTGATTAATATATTAATTAATCATGTGCAACCAAAGTTTGAGGTTTATTTTGTGCGGTTTTTTGTTTTTTTTTCCTTGACAGATACTGGGTGATTGCTGTTTGTGCTCATTTGTGTTTTACTCTGGCGAGTGTTTGATGCTAACATTTTTGATTCTTCGATGGCATGAAAATGGCTTTAAATATGCGAGGTACGTGCAAAGCTATTAGAAGTTGCATTAGTTTAAGAGGAAGATTTTACAATGTGTTTGAGTGAGATTTCAAAATTACGCGTGAACACATTTATGTTGACGTATGAACTGGCTTTTGTAATCTGTTATGTTTTCTGTCACGTTTTGAATCTTCATCTTTTTTTTATTTGGAATAGCAAACAGTTAGTTTTCATTTTCAAACTTTGTGTTGGATGAGGTTATGCTGTCTGAGGATGTTGTTCCACTGAATGCAAGCGTCTTTGATTCTTTGGCATGAACCTATTTTAATTTGTATGTTCTGTATATTAGCCCAAACTTCTGTCCTAAAAAATCGTTCTGGTCACTCGGACTTAAGTCTTAAACTCATATAAATACTTTTAATTTGTACTGTTTATGAAAGAGATTAGTGAGCTTCTTTGTTGTACGTGTTTCATGTGTCTTTGTCCTGCATGTTTTGTTTTACGATGTATGAATCATTCCATTAATTATAACTGAATTACCTCTTGCTTTTTGTCTTTTTTTTTTTTTTTTTGATATTCAGTTCTTTGCCGTACCAGATCCGCTGGGTACAGCAGAGTTGTTCTCTTGTTAATTTGGTTCCCCAGTGTGTATCTGTAAAGTCAAGAGGAGCTTTGCTATCTGCATTTGCAAGAGATGGGCTGTTACTTGCAGTAGCTGTTAACCAAATTGATCCACAGGTATGAACGCTAGACAGTACATCAGTTTAAGGAAATAGTTCAATTTGGATAAGTCCAGTAAAAGGGAATTACTAACAAGTTTTGGAAGTGATTTGCATTGCTACATGTGATTATAGTCATACTGATATCCATAGCAATGACATTCCATCACAACTTGTAATTTTTGGAATGCTGTTATTTAGTTAAAAAATCCATGTCATCTCCTCTCTCATCTCTAATCTTCAAGAACTACAGTAATATAGAAATTAAAGTTATTACAGTACCTACTGTAGGGAGCCTGCTTTAGCAGGGACTAAATATCTCCAGAAGTCCCTTTCAACCCCTCTGCAATTGTGTCTGTAAAGATTGTGAATGATTTTCTGTTAAGCCTCAGCCTAAGATATACAGGTGTTTATGGGCCCACTTTGTAGTGTTATTCCTCCTAACATATCAGAGGTCAAATCTGAGGCCAAATCCTGATGCAGTTTTAGTGCTGACTGGTATTTATTGTACCAGGTTGGGCAGTCCTTCAAAGCTCCAGTCATTCACGAACTAAACTGGAGAAAAGTTGATTTCGAGAGTTTTAGAAAAAAATGTTCAAAATGTGGATGTCTATTGAGTATATAGGTCTTTCAGCTATTTTTCAAATGTAGAACTAGGTATACAAACTGTTAAGTACTCTAAATAATAATAAATATTGAAGTGTGAGGGAGCTTTCATATGGAGTAGTATTTCCAGGACATCAAATGTGTAACCTACTAATAGAAATTGCTTTTAAAATTATGACATTTTGATGCAAACATTACTTTTTTTTTTTTTTTTCTTTTTCCATTTACTTTCTCATTTTAGGCAACTCAGATTTTGTTTTTAAACACCCTGAATTTTTTAACTGTTTCGGGTAGTCTGAAAGGTTGTAGTAACAAGAATAACACTGTCCCATCCAAGTTTGTCAGGTAAGTAACTGATGTTGTTTCTGCTGTTGTTGTGCTTTTTTTGTTTCGTTGTGGGTTTTTAATTTTTTTTTTGAGGGAGATGTTTTTGTGTTTGTTTGTTCTAATAAAATTAACCTAAAATTTGATACAGAGATTTGATGATTTGACAAAGAAAATATTTTTCCTGCCCAATTTAGGTCTTACTGGGTCGGTGACATGAGCTGGACTCCTGATAGCCTTTTCTTGGCTTGCATGTTAAAACGCGGGTCTTTGGTTTTGTTGACGGGTATGGGTGAATTGCTGACCTTGATTACTTCTGGCTGCTCTGTGGAGTTTGGACCAGCAGAATTTATTCCATTTCATCCCCTTATAACATACAGGTAAAAGGATTTGAAAATGTTTATTGATCTTTGTCTTACGATCACATCTTACTTTCAAGAATACTTTTTACAAATTTAAACTTCATCTTTCAAATTCAGTCTTTTGCTTTTTATGTCTCTCTTCAGTATCTGTTTCTCATTCGTCGTTCTATTTCTTATAATGAGTTTGTCGTGATGAAAAATTGGCATTGTGATAATGTATGTTGTTTGAATTGTTTTATTTAAATTGTTTGAATTTAGTAGTGATTAAAAGTAGTATGCTTTTACAATGTAGAAAGAAACTAAAGTTACACCATTACTAAAAGCAGACATTTATTTTAATCTGGTGGATTAAATACTAGCATCTTGCAAGCACAGTGTTTTCCTAAGTGCTAATTTTGCAGAAAAGTTAGATGCTTCCTTAAAATTCTGGGTGGTGCTGTTGGAATGGTAGCAAAAGCGGTATAAAACATACATAAATTATTTCATATATGTTCAATTCTTGATTAGCACATGTGATACTTCTGTCTAATATTTTGATACATCTTTATTTTAGACAGCACAGCTCTTTGTGTCAAGACTCTAGTCAAACACTTGGCTCTTCAGCTTCTGAAAGTGACCTTATGAGACAGAGGTTTTCTGTAGCTTCACACTCAAGATTACCCTACCTCATAGTCTCTGATGGATACATGATAACAGTGCTAAGATTTTGTAACAACCTTTCACCAGCAGGATTTTTAAGATCCCTTTTACTTGATTCCACCCAACGGCTTGAAAATATCCGTAGGAATTTGATTAACTCCAAGGTAGGGTTATGCTTTTTTTGTATGTATTTTTAAGTAAAATTCGTATATATGAACACAGCTTTTCAAACAAGATACCTCAATTTATTAGTCTAAATTATTTTGAGTTAGTAAGCCATTTTTAGATTAGAGTTGATCTGGATAACACTGAATATACTGTTTCCTCTGAAATTTTATTCCTGTGAAGTCTGGTTAACATTTCAGTAAAACGTAGTAAAGGGCACAGTGTAAATCATCACGATATGTTATGAGTCTTACAAAAAAATTGTGAAGATTTCTCTATCTATGAAAGTGGTTCATAGCATTGACAAGTATATTCTACTCTGACAAACTCACCTTTTCAGATCAATGCAGAAATGATTCTGTAAAACCTCTGTTTCGTGGTTGCTGCTGTTTTAGAGCAGTCAGCAGCAGTCCCAGTGGTACTGCTTGTATTTATATTTGTCATTAACTGACCATATTAATGAAGGCTTGCAAAAAATATTTGAGGTTTCTTTTCTATCACTTCTAAGCAGAGCTAGACTTCTGTCTGGGAAAACAGAAACCTTTGAAAGAAAAGGTTCTGCGACTGTTGCCAACTACCTAACTCTCTAAGATAATAGATAATTGAGTTTTATTGTGTTTGCTGTTGGAATACCACATGCTATCATTTCAAATCTTAATTTTTGGAGAAGAGTATTCATGCATAAGCTAGAAGAGTGGGCAGGAATTTGAAAACTTGGAGATATATTGCTATTGAGAACGCAAGAAGGACCTAAATACTGGCGAACTAGCCAGGATCATTTGGGGGATCAATAAAGCAGATTCTTTCAGTGTGAGAAAGAAAGAGTTATTAGATGCTGACAAATCAGATGCAGAGTTCCAAAGCATGGCCAAATGATAGTTTGTTTCTGTGTTAATATATACCTCCGCCTGTGCTACCTGTTCTCTGTCTGAGGCTCTAAAACTCAAGTTTTTTGTGTAAGAGACAAATTGCCTTGTTTTATTTAGAAAGTATCTAGTTTGATCTAGAGACAAATAATGTTTTGCATTATTGTTATTTCTTTTAGTCTAAAGGGAGACATCTGTGTTTACAATCTCTGCTGTCTTTAAAAGATAGCCTTTTAAAACACACGCAAAGCCGTAACTCCATCTTTTCCAACGTTCCAAAATTTCTTGAAGAGGATACAATGGAAATGAATGAGAAAACCATGGACTTAATGGTACTTAATAGCATTTTTCCACTTCTAATTATACTAATGATTTACTTGTAAGATAGTCTAAATGTAAAGCTTTTTTTTTCCCAAGTAATGGGCTTTGTACATTTGCCCTTACTAAGTAGTTAAAAAAATTAAGTTCTCATTTTCTGTATAGGTGCAAGGAATGTAGAAATTTTTCTCAACTGACATTTGTGGATTTTTTCTTGCGTTCCTTTCAACAATGATTTAACTTTTTGAAAAATGCATACTAATCTACATACGCATCAATTTGTAGCTTAAGGCTTAAGCTTCACTATACAATGAAACATAATATTACACTACTAAATATATTGGGGCTATAAGTATTATCCTAAGAGAATCCTTTTGATTCTAAGGAATTCAAGTATCCATCCTCAGTTTTAGAGGAATCTTCCATCAGTTGCAAGAATCTGCATGTGTCTTATGGAAGAATGGCTCTGTGATCAAAGTCACTGTACAGTCTTTTCCTCGTTCCATTTCATGCTTTTGGTTTCTAATTTTTTTCTTTTTTTTCTTTTTTTGAGATTTTTGAGCTTTTGTTGGATGGCTTTTATATTTTACAGCTATCTAGCAAAAATTCTTCCTTAGGTTCTAGGATTAATGAAAGGTGAGTTTCACTTCTCAAAAGTATTGCTGTCCTTATGGTATAACCTTTTTTTTTTTTTTTTTGTTAGGTAATTTCATTTTTATCTGTGCAACTTTTCCAAATAACCATATTTAACATGATTTCTAGGTGGAACTGCTAATTAATTGAATGTATTAGTAATTAAGTGAGTTAGTTAAAAATAAAACTTTTTTTGTGAAACTCACTAAATGATGATTCTTTGCAGACTGTGCTCTGGCAAAAGGCTTGAATTAAAGTGTTTTTGGTGGTGTTTTTTTTGTTGTCTTCCCTAATATAGGATTATGAAGATGAATCCGATGATGAAAAACTTTTTCACAATAGCTCTTCCAGCTTCTTTAGCCAAAGAATCCAGTCTTTTGTTGGTAAAGCTGATCAAGGCCACTTAGAATTTGCATCAATGTTTGATACTATTCATGCAAAAGACCATGCTGAAGATGAAGATAATTTATCAGTGGAACTGCATTCCATTCAGAAAAATCTCCTTACTGCATGGCAGATAGGCATTTCAAAAAATATTCGAGAGAGAGAGACTTTTCTGAATTATACAGTGTGCTGCATTACCCATTTTTTCAACATTCTTCAGTTTATGAAGTGTTCATTGCTAAACCAGGATGCATTTTTAAAGAAATCTGTGAAGAATACTCACTGGATTCATTGTGTTTTAAAATACTTTCAACTGTGTTTAACTGTCTTGCACTGGCATTCAAGAGCCAGTATGACTGGGCACGTGACAAAGCTGACGTTACAAACTTTAAAACTGATGCTTATTCCGCAACAAGATCTCCTGTTCTCAAAAAATCTTTTGGCATGCTTCTGTCTTCTGAAGATGGTTTCTCACACTCTAAGTAGTGTGTGCATACCAGAGTGTGAGAATTTGTTTGCATCTCCTGGTGATAATGGTCTTGTGGAGCTTGATTCACTTGTTGTCCCTGTTTTCCTGTTTCTTGATGAGGGTGCAACTCAGCAATTCAGCTCACTGAAATCTCTGCTTAAAGAGCCTCCTCAAGCAGTAAACTCTGACGAAAAAACAGAAAAAAGGTATGAATGGGCTTTGCATGGAAAGAATGCTAGAACAACTATTTTATTTTTTAATTATGCAATAATTACAACATTCTTTTCTTTCTTTTGTGGCATACTCCATGGAAAAGCATGATATCTTTAAAAGCATGCAGATGAGGGCTTAGACCTGTAGCTGAATGTTACTGATTGCTGACACTAACTGTACTGACAGTTGCTGATTATTGATAGTAACTGATTACTGTCAGTCAGCTCGGAGACAAATGATGAGATAACCAGTTACTAGTTCTTCTGAATTTGCTTAAGCATACCAATGTTTATTCATCTAAAAGCAAAACATAAGGCAAAAAGTGTTTATTTTTCCCCTTGTAGTCCTGAAAATAGTTGGTTTTGAATACATAATGCAAAAGATAAGGAAAATTAAACTGATCTTTGATTTTTCTTTTTTTCATAATATTTTACTTCTTTAACTACAGGTTGATTGTACTATGGCAATTGTTGTATAAAAGAGTGGTTTGTTATTGGATACAGCTGAACGGAAAGGTAGACAAGAATACAGAAGAAGAAGCTGTTGTGTCATTGCTTTTAAGTCATATACAAGCAACTCTCCAGTCTTCAGGAATGAAACTAGAACAACATTTGAAGATTAATTCTGTAGCTGGTTAGTACTTTGGAAAGAAATGCAACTGTTATGTAGTTGCGCAGTTAACTGAACGCTAGAAAATGAAGTCTAACTAATGGCAGTTGATAACTGACCACCAGACTGGGGAAAAAAAAGTTAGCTATTGGACTTCTCTAAAAATTCCAGTCAAAACTCGTTAAGTACTTCACGTACCGGTACACCTGTAGATTGTTTTATATTCTATAGAGCTTGTTAAGCTAAAGAAAAAGTACTGTGTTGATTTCATTTTGCTATGAATCGTGTCCTAGAGAATCTGAAAGCAGGATCTGGTTTGTACAGGGTTGTTCCGAAAGTATGCCTCCTATTTTATGATGTTGGCCCACAATGTCAGAGGTGCATGTTTGTGGGATGACAGTAAAGGTTAAACCCTCCAGTCAATATTCTGTTACGTTTTGTTGCCATGCAACAGATAGCAGCACGGGGGCAGTCTGACAAAATGGCATCTGACATGGAAGTGCAGATGAAGCAAAGGTGTGGAATTGAATTCCTCCATGCAGAAAAAAATGGTATTCACTGACATTCATTGACACTTGCTGAATGTTTATCAAGACCAAACAGTAGATGTGAGCACAGTGAGGCAGTGGTGGTGCATTTCAGCAGTGACGACAGCAACAGTGCATCACCTCTACTGATGCAGATGTTTATGGGCATGGCACGCAGGCTCTTTTTGATCGCTGGTGAAAATGCATAGCTAATGTTGGTGACTATGTTGAGAAACAGCGTTTTGTAGCTGAAAATTTGCTCTCTCAAATAGTCCTATTGTGCTCTTTGTATTTCTTGTAGTTTCCATGGAAATAAATAGGATGAACTACTTTCAGGGTGACTTACATACTTCCCAGGTTGATAGGCAACAGAATGGAAAGTGATTCTGTGATTCTGTAATGGTTATCTTGCCTGGATTTGTGCTTAGAAATCCTGCTCAGTCTGTGTGAACACTGTGTACATGAACATATTGTGTATGTGAATGCAGTCAGCCTCAGCTAAACATGCAGTTCAATGTAGCATAATGTAATAGACATAATCTAGTATGTTTTTTTTTTTGCAAAAACTATGTGGTTGTAGACAAATTTCTTATGCACTAGTGTCCTGTGCTTTATCTTCCACGCTTTAAGAACTTTTTTTATTAGTTTCCTACTTAATGTCTCCCACCACAATTCTGTTTCTTCTCCATGTCTTTGGTCTGCCTCTCTTAAATGGTACTTTCTTTCAGCTTTGATTTCTATATCACTCTATAAAATACATTAACTCCTCTGTCTCTCTTTCATTCACTTTTACAAAATAAGCAGTTTCCCACTCTTCCTTTCCACCTATTCTTTATTAATCATTAGTTTGTCAAATAGTCAGGGGACATTTTATGAATGATCTGAAGTAACAGATATGCAGCTATCTGAGCTAGCTCGCTGCAGATAAGCAGGACGGAGAGTAACAGATTAGTCTTTGCCTTTTGTTTCCCGATAGGTGTTTTGCTTCTTCTCCTTGCCCAGAAGCTGTACTCTAATTTTAGAGTTCAATTTATATTTTTGTTTATTTCACTGTAACTTCATGAAATACAAAATCTAATAGGTGAAATCCACCTTTTTGTCAAAGTATTTTGGAATTGACCAATGGATTAAAAAGTGTAATGGGAAAAGAAGTGGAGAGATGAAGTGTGTAACAGTCCACAGACCTGTCTGGAAACACTTTTATGATGAAACAATATATATATTAAATAATTTTACAACTGTTTTCTTACAATGAAAACTAATTATGCATCATAAGAAATCTGAAAACTTACAAACTGTTTTTCCCCCTAAAAAGTACTAATATAAACTATTGTGGGATTTGAAAACTGACGTTTCCGACTAGAGCTAATATTTGTTATCTCATTGTGTGTAACTGTGTGAAAATCTTTTGGGAGTGATCGTTACGTGAATTGATTTTTTTGTTTAATAGTGACATAGCAATTTGAAAAGGAGCGGTGAGGAGCATTCAGTGTTCTCTTTTTAGATACTGTAAACTTAGCTGTGATAACAAAACTTTGTGGGGATGTACACTTTTTTTAACTTTCCATAAGTGTGTAATTCTGAAGTGCATGTTTACAAATGTGAAACTATAACTATGTAGAATTTTTAATTTATTGTATATGTGATTTTTTAAAGGTGAGGAGAAATTCCTTTTAGGCTCCTACAGAGAATCTGTGGATGTATGGAAAAGATCCCTTTGTGAAATCAAGGCAAAAGGTAAGGAATAAAATATTTTCATTTATGGTGAGAGGGGAGAATGTATGTGATTACTTCATATAGTTATTCATGATTCTCTGTTGCCCTCTCAAAAAAAAGGAGACAAAACAGGTAAAGGATACATACTTGAAAATTGGTGTTTAAATAGAGAGCAGCCACAATCTATGTTCAGAAAAGTCCATGCATTTCCAGGTTGATATCAGTTTTCCTGTGGCTGTAGAATACTCAGTACAGGAAAATTCTAAGTACATTCTTCTGAGCAAGAAAGTAACAGTGAAAAACAGATGAATGAAAAAAAACAGATGAATGAAAGTCAGTTGTTTTGGTGGTTGTAAAATCAAATTATTTAGTAATTGAGGATTAACAAAGCAAATTAATTTGTGACAGGAGTTTACTTAGGAGTTGCTTCGAAACAGACATTCCACGACTTCTTCCCAGGCATCATAAGAATTTTTTTTCTAGTTAATTACAATGAGCAATACATTGTGCAGAACAAATTCCAGACATTGGAAGCCTTGTGGATCTCAAAGTAATTTCTTTGTTCTTTAAGCATCCCTTTTTTAAAGGCTAGGCTCTCTTGAGCTGTTCCATCTTTATCTCTTAACAAGTATACACTGTATTGTTTAGAAAACTGGTGTATCTCTGGAAATGAAATGATTATGGATTACAGTTAACTGACTAGTAGCTTACAGATTGAAGGAGGATTGTATATCTTAAAACAGATGCTGCTTCTTATTTCTGCTCAGCTTCTCAGAGTAGGTATTTCTGTAGATATGTTTCTGGAGTAGGAGTAGTTAATACTTTCAGACTTGTTCTGTCTTCTTTTTGTGATTATTATTTCCTTTTGTAACAGGTTTTTTGTTTGTTTGTTTGTTTTAATGCAGGAGGAAAAAGAGCATGTTTTCTTCAGAGTAGATACTACCTTGCTATATTATTTTGTCACCTATATCACTATAACTTATGTGAGGCTCAAGGACTCTGTGATCATCTGGTAGGAGAGATTCTAAGGCGATCACAGCTCTCAGTGAGGCAGATGGAAAATTTTTCTGGTATGTTTATATTGCATAAGTGATGACATATGTTGATACTGTTGGATAACCTGGTATTTAATTTATATGCCCTCACATGCAACGTCGTGTTTTTTTCTTTACACTGGACCAAAGCCTCATGTCTGTTTTAGGTGACTTTAAAGATATTTTTATGATTTTCAGCTGTTGTTTCATCTGTCTTTGTTGGAGTAAGTATCCATTGTATAGTGAAAATGTGGCCTGTAGAAATATTACGAGATGCACATCTGCTCAACAAAAGAATTTGCATAAGAAAAATAGTGGGAAAATTGTGTGATTTCATTCTGTATTGTTCTAACCTTTTTTTAAATGATACAACATGCTGAAATAGTTGATTTAAGATTGGTCATCAATCTTAATTGATTTTTCTTTGTGGGATTTTTTTTTGGCAGATGCTTCCATCCTTTTTCTGTGAAGTCAAAATATGACATCTAACTTTCCAAATTTAAACAGTTTTTTGACTCAGCTCTGATCTAAACAAGAATGGTAGAGGTCCATCTCTAGACATTAGAAACCTGATCTTTTAGTGTAAAATGTAATTAGTAAAAAAGATTTAGCTAAGTAAGTCCTGAAAGCTTGTCAATAAAATAAATGACACTATAGTTTTTGTTAATAAAAATTAAAACAATTTTACCATTCAAATTTAAAATATTTTTCCTCAGATGTTTTAATTTGACATCTGTTTTGTTTTAGATAACAAGTATTCTCAGCATGAACTGTGGATGATAACAGATGTGCATGCTGAAACTGCTATGGCTGTGATTCAATCCATGGCACGATTCATGGCTGCTTATTTCACAAATCAGCTGCTCTATATCTTTCCTCCACACAATGTTGACATCCTGTACCCACTTCACATCAAAACAGGTATTTTCTTCAAAAGCAGTTTAATTTGCTGCGTTTAACTTGTGTCATTTTTTTCACGTGTATGTCAGTGTTGTCTTTTATGCTTTAACTTGGTGATTTATAGTTTCAGCATCTTTAGTTGTGAAGATAGAAGAACTTAATTTTTAACTGTTCTTCATATATATTAGCCTATATTCTCTTTCTCTCGGCGACTCTTTCTATACAGCCTGTCAAGGGCTGTCTGCAGCTCAGCCACTGCCGAAAAATGCAGCACAAACTGTTTTGATAAAGGGCTGCTCCCAGAAGAAAGTGGGCCATCTACTGCCCTTCCTTTGTGCCTTCCTATGTGAACTGCAGCACAAACTGCTATGCCACACCTTTATCTTACCAAGAGAGATGGATAAGCTCCCCCCTGAACCTTCACTAGGCCGGACAATCCAATTGATCCCAACCTTTGCTCATAGGAGCGATGCTCCACTCCCCTAATAATCTTAGATTGCTTACGTTTTCTAAAAGTATTTGGGTACATTGGCAATTTTAATGTTTTTGTACTGCAACAGGAAGTGGTATATACTTCTTCATGGTCTTGGAAAATAAGTTTAAACTTCAGGAGACAAAGAGATAATATATTTGTCTTCATTTCTTTTCTCAATGTGCTCTCTTAAAATAAAGCGCTGTTCTTTTTTAAAAATGCATTGTAGCTTTCTGTCAGCTGCAGATACAAGTTTATTCAGTATGCACAATTTTGGTGTAGTAGGAAAACTCAGAATTTCCATTTAGCTATATTTGCATACTCACAAATATACTGCCAATGTGATTAAATCTTTAAAGTTAGAACAACCCCCTAATTTTGCATATGGTTGCATACCCTACATTACAAAGCAGGAAAGCAGTCTGTTCTGATCTCAGTATTATATTACAACATCTTTCTGCTGCAGATGTGTCCCATTAGTGTGTCTCTACTAAAGAGCTGGTTAGGAATCAGAGAGGAATGTGAATGTATGAATTCTACATTATTCATTTTACAGCACTCAGATCTATTTAAACTTCACATGTGTTTTTGTATCGTAGATATTTCTCCTCGTATTATTCCACTGCAACACTGTCTGGTTACCAGAGCTGTCAGGGACCAGAACCTTTCATCTGTGTGGACAGTTGAATATGCTCTTGATTTGTTCTTTGTTGGAGGACTCATTCCAGAGGCTGTGTGGTTAACACACAGACTAGGTGACTGGAAGCTGTCTGTTTCAATTGGTGTGGCGTACCATCTGTATTGTCAGAACTCCGATGAATTCACAAGGTAAAAATGAGCTTGGAATTAGTATAATATATTTTGTTATTGAGCTCTGTTTGCATTAGCTTTGTTTTAACAATGTATTCTTTGTCTCAGAAATTTCTCAGATTCCCTTTAGCTGGGGAACCCAATGTGTTAAAATTAGCTTTGTGTTAGGTATTCTTTTAAAAGATTTTTTATTTTTTAAGAACTCTCGCTTGTTGTATTTTCAGACTGAAAATCACAAAGCATCATCTGCCATTAAACTTATCACCAGTGCAGACTTTTCAGGAAAAGTTACAATCTTTGTTAGGACAACCAGCTACTTCTGAAACAACAAATGAAGAATATATTAAATACAAGCAGTTCACAGGTACATAAAATCTGTGATTATTTTTCATGTCCCTTCCTTGCATATTCTGTGTTACGTGTGGTCTTGTGAAGTAATTATTTCTTTTCCTTCTCTGTGTGCATTACTGTTGTAATATATGTAAATATTTTGATTGTGTAGGGGTTTGGATTTTGGCTTCTGTCATTCTGAAAATGGACCTCATTAACAATTTTGGCCATACTTTGAGGAAACCATTACGGTTTCATTCACAACTTGCATGCAGAAGTTTTTCAGAGTCGCAGAATTGTAGGAGTTGGAAGGGATCTCTGGGGATCATGTAGTCCAACCCCTGCTAAAGCAGGTTCCCTACAGTAGATTGCACTGGAAAGTGTCTAGGCAGGTCTTGAAGATCTGCAGATTCTACAACCCCTTGGGCAGCTTGTTCCACTGCACTGTCACCCTCGCAGGAAAGAAGTTCTTCCTCACATTTGTATGGAACACTTCTGTATTCCAGTTTTTGCCCATTGGCCCTTGTCCTGTCACTGCACACCACTGAAGAGAGGTTGGCCACATCCGTTTCACTCTCACACTTCAGATATTTTTAAACATTTCCCCCCTCAGTCCTCTCTTTTCCAGGATGAACAGTTGCAGGTCTCTCAGCCTTTCCTTGTATGGGAGACACTCCAGGTCCCTCATCATCCTTGTGGCTGCTGGGCTCTCCTTAGAAAATCCCTGTCTTTCTTGAAGTGAGGAGCCCAGAACCAGACACAGTATTCCAGGTATGGTCTCACCAAGGCAGAGTAGAGGGGGAGGATCACCTACCTCAGCCTGTTGGCCATACTCTTTTTAATGCACCTCAGCATTTTCATACACTGTCCTTTGTCATCTTTGTAAGCCTGTATGTTTGACTAATTCATATATATTAGCCAAACCTTATTTGGCCTTATTTGAGATTAACTTTAGCTTGGAAGAAACCTAATGCTTTGTTAAAACAACCAAACAACTATGAAGCAAATACAAATACATAAATAGTATGTAAAGTATCATCATACTTAGATTAAAATATTTTATTTTTGCCATTCTTTTATGTTAAGGGAGGAGAGAAGTGAAACTCATCACGTGACAGAGGTGAGGCTCCAGTAGCTCCATAAGGCCTAACAGCTAGTAAGGCTGAGAGTTTATAGTCATGAGTCGCATACACAAACACGTATCTAATGTCTGTGTATGGCTTGCCCCACTGATAACCACCTACAGACATGCTTAGAACTCACATGAACGGAGCCAATAATCTTTTTCCCTCTCTTGCTTTTTAGGATGAAGCTCCATATATGGGTAACTCCATTAACTGGGTTTGGACCTACTAGCTAGATTCTGTATTAACTGTCTGCCAAGTTGCTGACATCTGCACGGATGTGTTCCCTGAACTCCATCCCCACTCCACTTTCTGGTACAGACCCATTCACTGATAGACATCCTCATCTCCCTGCCCACAGTCTACACCTGTCTGGTAGCTGGCCTTGAGTTTACAGTCATTTCAGTAGCTAGCTGATCTAGAATCATAGAATTGTTTTGAGTTGGAAAGGACCTTTAGGTTGGGGGTTTTCAGTCTTCTCACATGCAGCTGGGACAGCTGGCTAGGTCTCCCCTGGTCCCTACAGTAGCCATCTCTTCCTGTGATCTCATGCTTAGAGGCATGTGTATGCTGGCACACACACAGCCTCTCTGGCTGTTAGTCAGGACTTACTTTGTCCCTCCAATATCCAAATCCCCTTGTATTACCGGCAAGCATGTCTCCCAGGTCTCCCCAGATCCAGTGTTCTTTTCAGCAACTGACCAGGACTTCACTGGTCCTTCCAGTAGCTGCCAGCTCTTGCAGTCTTGCTCCTGTGAAAGTGAGATATGCTCACTCCTAGCTTTCAGAGCATTTTGCCTACTTCTCAGCCTGAACTGATACTCACTCTCATAGCCTCACTTGCTCCAATTACTGGCAACATGGACAAATGGACCCTCTGACCCAACAACTCCACTGCTGCTGCTAGCTCTTGAACTCCCACATGCTGACACATGGAGTAGTGTCCCTCACTCAGGAAAACAGGCATATGTTGACAAGGCTCGATGGTGGTGAGGCTGGCACAACTCAACGCCATGCCTTCAGTTTCTTTCGTAAAGATCTTGTAATGAGTCCTGTGCAGTCCCAAAAAGTTCGTCCCCTGCATCCTATAGGGTGACCTATCCCTCTTGACAGTGACTCCTCTCTGTTCAGAATGTGCTTAAGTGAGCAGCTCCCATTGACTAGTCTTGATGGATTTCATGCTGGGGCTGATGGCTGTCCTTGAGGATTTATAGGAAGAGAGATGGTGTCTGTTTCTCTGACTCTCTAATTTTGGTTTTCTTACATGTTGAGCATCTGTGTCCCTCTGAGCGCATGGAGATAAGCCTTTCCTGGATTGATTTTTTTTTTTTTTTTAATTCCCCCCACTTCCTACAGTGGTCTTGTGAGTAGACCAGTCTAGGTATTATTCAGATTCCCCTTCCTACTGTTTGTCCTCTTTTGTATGTATGCACATAAGGTTTTTATCATATTTCCTAACACTTTACTGCTCTGGAGTACTGTATCCCGTTCTGGGCTCCCCAGTATAAAAAAAGACAGGGACCTCCTGGAAGGAGTCCAGCAGAGGGCCACAAAGATGATAAAGGGCGTGGAGCATCTCCCTCCTGAGGAGAGGCTTGGTAATCTGGGTCTGTTCAGCCTTGAGAAAAGAAGGCTGAGAGGGGACCTGATCAATGTGTATAAATATCTGAAGTGCAGGAGGCTAATGGACACGGGGAATCTCTTTTCAGTTGTCTGTGGGGACAGGATGAGGGCAATGGCCACAAACTGGAGCATAGGAAGTTCTGCACCAACATGCGGAAGAACTTCTTCACAGTGCGGGTGATGGAGCCGTGGAACAGGCTGCCCAGGGAGGTTGTGGAGTCTCATTCCCTGGAGATATTCAAGACCCATCTGGATGCCTACCTGTGTGACCTGCACTAGGGAACTTGCTTTGGCAGGGGGGTTGGACTCGGTGGTCTCTCAAGGTCCCTTCCAACCTCTACAATTCTGTGATTATAAAAAATTCCTCCGTTTAGTTAGGTCAACTGATCCTTGATGTGTTTTACAGAAAGTTTACTGTCTTAATTTCTATACCTTACTCTTTAGCGTGTGTCTTTGAAACTCCTTTTCGAGTTCCTACCAGGAGATGCATGTTAGTTCATCTTTACCTGAGCAGCATCCCAAACACTGTGCAGATTCTTCTTTTATACTCATTTCAAAGTCTGTTTTACAGATACAGACACACATACATATTGCATAAAACAATCTGTAAGTATGGTAGGTAGTGGGGAGACTTGGCAGTATATATTTCAAGACAACCAGGAGGAACAGAAATGGAAGTAGAACAGTATGATATCATGCAGATTTTAGGAACCAATTACTGATGTATGTTGAAGTTCCTGCTATCTCTAGAAGATGAGATTAAAATGGAGTAATATGTAAAACAGATCAAACAAATATATTTCCTTGTCCTTGCTCAGTGATTTAAAAAAAAAAAAAAAAAAAGCCACCAAACTGTTGTGGTCATTATTAATAAAATGTCTGTTATATGCCTGTTTTATGTGAAAGATCTGCTAGAATTTTATTCCCAGCGAATGCATAGCTGAGAAGTTCTGTTCTCTAGCTTGAAAAGCAGTAGCTTCCCCATAATATGGCAAACAATAAAACCAACTCTTGAATACTATTTTGAAATGCAAGAAATCTTAAGTAAGGAGGTGAGATATATACATTGTAATTAATGAATGTGAATTCTGAGAATAGAGCTACATAATTTCAGACTGAAGGCCATGTATTGAGTCAATTAATGTATTGATTTCTGTGCTTAATATTTTATAGATCCAATTGAAGAGGAAGATGCAAATGTCCTTTATAATTCAGTACAGGAACTACTGAAAGCTGCTGTTATGGCAGATGCTGATATTCTCTCAGAGACATTTCAGCTTTTGATAGATTCTGCCAAGGACCTTAGCAGAAAATTGTATGGTTTAGTTCCAGATGGGCTTTATCTTCCAGCACCACCATTATACTGTCCTCAGCCAGCTTCTCTCAGTGAAGTAAGTATGTGTGATAGAAGTTTCTTTGCTCTATCTTTGAATGTATTTATGAAATTATTATGGTCTGTATTTTGGTTCCTTTCAGCTTATTTTTCTGTCTAATTTTTTCCCTGTCTCTTCATTTACTTATGTAGCTCCATGGTGATAAGAAAGCACTTGTACCTCTCTTGTGTTCTTTTCCATAAAGAATCTGTACTTTAAAGAAGAACAAGGGGTATACTCTTCGGAGCAGAAATGATATTTAGGTCGTATTCTTTATCCTTTCTCATATATACCCTTTCTAATTTTTGGCCTCATTTTTGGCTTGAATTTTTTCTTTTTCAGGAAGACTGTGATGACTTTATTTTGAAAATTGAGAGAGAAAATCGTCAAAAAGTATCAGGAGTTCTTCAGCGAATTATCTTGCTCTTCCGAGCTGCTTGTTGTTCCTGCCCTGCAGCACAGTGGTATATTTCACAGCTGAAGTGGGCAAGAAAAGTGATGCAAAAAGTAAACGTTTAACTTCTTGGTTTTTTCTTTATAACTTCATTACTGGTAGTAGGTATTACAGACTGGCTTGCAATTGCGTTAAGGGAGCATTCAGTCTCAGCTGGACTATACAAATCCCGTTTTTAACATCTCATAATTCTGCACTCCCATCTGCAGTTCTTTCAGAAAACTGGAATGTGAATTTATATGTCATCTGCATCATAGAATTGTCTCTTTTCTGTATCTACTTGGTAGAGTACAAACTCATTTCTTTCTCCATTTGAAAGAAAGAAGCTAATTTTAATTGGGAGTTACAGCTGCTAACTGGAAGTGTGTTCCAGATCACTTTAGGGTTCACCGTGTAACAGAGAGCATATTTCAGGTGAAGTGATTTTCGTGTGCAAAGCATAGGGCTTTGAAGTTCTTGTTCTGCCCAAGTATGTTTTGTTTGCACAGAACCAAGCTCAATATTTTGGTGAGGTTTTTTTGTGTATAAACTCAGGCTTTAGGTTATTGTTACAAAGCCACTTAAAGGAAGTTGACTTGCCACAGAAAGGTGTGTGTGACTGTCTACCAACCCCTCTGCACCTGCATTCAGGCAGAGAGCCACATCAGGAACTGATCTGATAATTAAATACTGCCTTTTTATTAATTGTGTGGTTACACAGAGATCTGATACTGGCTAGGGGAAATGGTCTGACATAGCAGCTGGAACAGGAGGGATACATTGTTGCTCTTGTATTTCACCATACTCCTAAATTACTATGTGAACAAAAGTATTTTACTTGCAGTAGCTCGTATAAAGCATATTGCTTTAAATGAATTTTCAGAATACTGATTTGAGGAAAAGGGTAAGCAAGCTTAAGAAAATTTTGTTGATCTTAACAATATTATGCTAATAACTGAGAGGCTGTACATTTAGTACATTTTTATACATTAGGTGTGTGCAAATTTGTATCTCATTTTTGTTTCCATTTCGATGTGCAAGGAAAATTTGTTGATATGTCTATAAATTTGCAAATCATATCTAAATAATTAAGTCTATTTATTTTTACTATCTATAGATTCGAATGAAAGGATCTCTTCCTTCACTGAGTCCATTCCCAGAGACTTTGCTTCGTTACTGCAATTTCCGTACTGTTTTCTACAGGTCTACATCTTCTGGAGACCATCAACTTGATGACATTTCCTGTAGAATGTTAGGTCTGTATGCAACAATATAGAGTAATAGGTGAAAAAAGAGACTCCACAATTGCAAAGAAACTAATCTGCATGAGTTGTACTGCAGTGTGTGCATAAAAACATTGTCTTTCTCGCTTTTAATTATGTTAGCTGTGAAAACTCTTAATCCAAAAGTTCCTGTGTTAGGTTGTGTCATGTAGATCTGAGAAATGTAAAAAAACCATGAAAATTAAGTGAGACTGCAGAGCTCTGGCTGTGGTCACTCAAATAAGTGACATTTTTGTGAATTACTGTTAAAATAGTTCCTTTCTTCTAGCTGAAAGTCTCAAACTGTTTTATTTATTTAAATAGAGTCTCACCACATTGCATGTTTCTCTTATAGGTTGGTTCAGAGAACTGTGTGCATTGTGTTGGATGTTTCATGTTCGTGAAAGATTATCTGACAGTTGTAGGCGGTACCAAAGTGCAAGGGAAAATGCAAACAGTCATAAGGTAATTACATTACTAATATATTAGAGTTACTCTTTAATTACATACAGCTATAAGGAGATTACTAAAGGTTTGCTGTACATTTCTGTGAGGGCTCTTAATTGCATAGTAGGACAAAACTTACATGATGTCACAATGTGCAGTAAGTACTTGATGCTGCAGAATAGTGTTGTATGTGGGAATTGTATCTTTCTAATAATATTTCTGATAGGCCTTTGCTTGATATTTTGCTCCGGTAACTGAAGAGAAATACTGCCAGAAGCACAATAGTTTAGTTTCTACATTTGCTGTATAGACTTTTTTTTTTTTTTTTTTTTTCCCCCCCCTTCCTTAGTTTATTTTGGGTGTTTCCTGATTGGTATGTGTTTAACGTATTGTCTTTCTTTGCATGAGGCAGGTTTTATGATTGTTAAGTCTTGGTGTTCTTACTGTTAATCAATTCAAACAGGCTTTTCAGAAGTGTGTTAGTGGAACTGGTTTCAAAAAGTGTTTTTGTTTTTTTTTGAAGGGAAGGATATAAATTACAGTCCTTTACAACCTTGATTTGCTTCCTGCTGTTATATCTTTCTCTCTCTGAAAGTTAAGTTAGCTGATTTTATGTTATCTAGGAAAGAGTTGTGGTTAGCTGAAATTTATGGTTTGTATAAATTCATGTTGATATTGTGTTTTTTAGGATCTTCAGAAGAATGACTATGATGCCTCCACTGTTGAGCATTGTCTGAATGCAGCAGAATGGGCTTGCAGAATGCTTCCTTTCTGCAGGTTCTTGAATGTTGAAGAATTAGTTCAAGATGTAATTTTGAGCCTGCTTGGAGAACTACCACCAATCAAAAAGGTAAAAGAAATTAAAGCTAGAGCAAATGCAGTAGAGATTATTATGTTTTTTCCTTGTAAATTCTACTGGTTAGACTTTCTGATGGAGTAAATTCTGTTGGAAATTACACCTTACTTATCTGTTAGCTACTTAAGAAGAAACTTTGTTTTGTGCAGGTGGCAGAAATTTTTGTAAAAGCTTTTCCTAATCCTGAAGATGTACGGGTTCCACTAAGAGATAAATATCATAGTCTTCAGCAGCGACTCAGACACTGTACTGTTACAGGTAATGTGCGTCTGTCATGGTTTGACCCAGCAGATAGCTAAGTTCCACACAGTTATTCACTCACCCTCCCCCCTCCCTAAATGGGATGAGGGAGAAAAGTAGAGAAGTATGCAGTAAAA